>JAHWFP010034717.1:0-14112 GCA_023313725.1 Lithobius niger | reverse complement strand
AAAAAACATCAGAGACCAAGCCAAACCAGATGCAAGGCCGAAAAGGGATAACAAAACCCGGTGCCACGAACCTTCGCAGAGGCTGACACAGCAAAAGAGACGCCCCCAGACCAAGCGAGCCAAGACGACCCCTATCAGCCTCACCCAACATCATGAACTCAGACAAACAACATGCAACCGGGTCCTCTCTGCCTCACGCAACAGCACGCAGACACAGAGCCAAACGCAGGTTTCTAGCCCTAATGTACAATGTGCACTCGGCCGCCTCTACCAGCAGGACCAGGACCAGGACAGGGGTCGACGGGGTGTAACAGGCTATTTACGTATAGCAGGACGCAACACGAGTCAGCGCTCGTGGTTCACCTTGCAGTTATATAAGCTGCTTGAGCGCCCTGCCAACTTCAGTCCAACAGCTGGAATTAGCCGGACGTCAACAGCCGGATAACGAGCCACTGTTCAACCAGTTGGAACGGTTCGTACCTGTTAGCTAGTCACGTGACGTAATGCCTCAGGCCAACTCTATTGTTCTGCTCCCCTATAAAACGTGAGAGCTGGACAACCGAAGGGCCAGTTGGTGAAGGAGTGACAACTCGATAGGGTTGGTCCTCCTGGAGCCGAACTTTAGGGCTCACAGGCTGCAACTTGTCAGTGCCTAATACGGGCTACTCTGTGTACAGACCCCTAGCTGTGCAGTAAGGAGTGAATTGTGCTCGATTGTATTTGAACTCAATTGTCCACTCCCTGAGGCACAGGCAGACCTCCAACCACTGCACGGAGACAATCATTGATCGACACCTGCACCCCTCCCAAAACCCCACCGGGGCATTTGAGGAAAGGAAAGTGAAAGTCAACACACACGTGAAAGACCTGTAAATAGAAGTTACCATTGACCGCCTAGCAACAAGACCATTTGGTGTAAAAGACTTGAGGACACGAAGGCGAAACGAAACTACTTCCTTGACAACGTTGACCTCCTTCTGCCTGGACAACGTGGGATCCAATTTCACCCCAGAAACCGGACACTACCAGAAACCTCCACCAACGCGCCACCAACCGGAATCGACCCCGCCATAGGTGGACCCCTGGAAAAGATCACCAGAACAGTCTTCGCCGTAACAAGGACCATTCCCCTCGAAGCCAAAAGACTCACGGCTCAGGCAATGGTGACCTCTAGTGTTAACAACATGGTACGCAGACTCTCACCTGCCACACAGACTTCGACATCATCCACATAAGCAACTACCCTGGCCGTCGCGTTGTGACTGACCAGAACAGCATTCAGAACCATAGCAGCTCGTGCTGAGACAACTCCCTAATGGGAGGCCCCAATCAGTAGACCTCGTTTCGGACGAATGGCCAACAACCCTTGTCGTATAGGTCCTGGTGATACTAACGTCCGTATCTAGACAACGTTAATGTGTCGTCACAAATCTAACAACGTTGCCAAAGAAATTGTGTCTACGTCCAATTAACGAAAACAAACAAAATGTAAAAATAAAGCAAAAAACAGGTAAAGAGGCAACCAAGTTGAAAATGGTTCGGCCTCACAAAGGAGTGATATGAAATTAAAATATTGGAAAAATGGCCAATCAACCTATTGTTGACTTGGGACACATCTGCAGGCTAATTGAGTTGAGTCTAATACACAATTAAAAAAAAAAGAAGTAATATCATATCAAAAACCAAAACTGGTAAAAGGGACTGCCAAGTTCCGAATGGTTCAGCTATTCAAAGGAGTGATATCAACACACTATAAAACACATTCGCCAAGTTAATTGCACCGAATAATACTTTGGACGTTCAATGAAAACTTGAACATTGCTACCGAAAGTAGCAATGTTCTAGCTTTCATTTACCATTCGAACTTATAGTCGGTGTGATTAACTTGGCGAATGTTAATCATTTGGTGTGTTAATATCACTCCTTTGAATGGCTGAACCATTCGGAACTTAACGGTCCCTTTTACCAGTTTGGGTTTTTTGATATGATCTCACTAACAAGACTGGTATGGGAGTCTTTCATTGTAAAAAAGATTTGGAAATAAAATGAGGATCCTGAGCACAGCGTTCAATCGAGGGTTCAAGAGGTATGTCTTTGTAATGCGTCGGGTTTGCTGGTTATTCTAGAGTCTAGACACATGCTGGTGTGTCACCACCAAGTAAATGAAATTAATTGTGATTAAGTGAGAAACTCCAGCTTCATAGCATAGATGAACATAAACTTCGGGAGGAGAAACTAAAGGGGGATGCGCTGATTGAGTGAGCCAAGCAAACGAAATACAGCTTTTGTTAGCCAGTGTGCGCAAAAATTGGATTGAAGAAACTTAACCGTGTGAAGCATGGACATACAATTAAACCAAACCGTGTCAATATGGCTGGTGTAGCAGCTAATGAGCAAATTATGAATGTGGAAATTTATAGAACTAAAATTCCTCCAACAAAAAAAGATAGAGATGAAGATTACATGGTTTGACCTTTTGTACATTCACAGTCATATGAAAGTTATCCACCCAAAACCAAAGCTGGGACATGAGAAGCCACCAAGTTTCCAAAAATATTCGGCCTTTTAAAGCAATGATATCATTCAACCAGCGAAATGACGCCAAGGTTAATCCTACTGTCGAAGTTAATTGCACCGAATAACACGTGGGACGTTAAATGAAAACTAAGATTGCCACCGCAAGTAGCTTGAACTAGGCGGCTTCATTGACCCTTCTCGCTTTTGTTTCGGATATCAATTCTTTCGTATTTTTTTTTTGTTGAATCTTAGTTTTGCCAATGCCCAGGTAGTGGTTTAATTTTTTTTTAAATGTCCCTTGCGGTTTTTTTTGTAAGCTTTGTTTTTTTTTCCTGGTGCATTTTTGCAACTTAACTTTTCTCCAGTTGGTTGTTGTTTCGCTTTTTTTTTTAACAGTCAGTGGTACTTTTCAAGTGTGCACGTCCCCAAAGGTCTATTTACTAACTGTTAGTCTTTTCCTTGCTAAAAATCCGATTTAAAATGTGAGGTCTAGGGGATTATCTGTTGAATATTGGGGAACTTTATTTACATTCTTCCAGAACGTATATGATGCTTTCGCGCCTACAATGACCTTTAAGTCTTATCTGTGTGTGTGTGCAGTTCTAATTTTAAACGTTTGCTAGTAATTACTATGAGACAAAAAATCTAAAAGACTAATGCAGTAAAAATTAAAATGATTTATTCCACTAGATCGTCGAAGCAAAATTATAAGACACTAGCCTAGAATATTATAAATTGTGATGTTAAAGCACGAGAATCATTCTGGTTTGTGACGACACAATCTTTAACTTGATTCTGTTTCGGGTACTATTCCCAAAGCCAACCGAGACAGCAGCTACGTGACTCGCTGCGAGGAACACAGTTACCACCCCAGCCGACCTTGGCACTGTAAATACGCGGATGGTGATCTGCGCATGGGTGTTGTAAGGCAGGCGGAATGTTATAAGGCAGGCCGGGTGTACCTTTAATTTATTGCCGTAAACAATAAACGGTGCGTCAGTTGTGTATGAACTGTATTCTTGTCGCTCTGATGTAATAAGCTCTGTCATTAATAAAACAGCGGTGTTATCTTTAGTTGTAATGCAGACTGCATCCTTGTCGTCATGATTCAACCATTGCTTACACAGGAAGTAACTTTTCCTTCCTTCTTCCTTCTCTTTGTTTTATTAGAGCATAAAGACCCGAAGTCATGCACTCAATGTAAAATTACAACTTATTATTCGGTAGGCTATCCAAACCATGCAATACATGGATGAAAAATATTAAAAACAAATAAAGCCTACTAAAGACATATTGTGCAAAGGGGAAGGACTTGGTGGCACAAGAGACCAAAAAAAAAACAAAGCGTCTAGTATCTCTGCAGAACTTCACCACTGCACATAAATCCTACGGGAAGAGGCACACACAGGATACATAGTTAAGACAGACTCACCTACCAACGCCAAAGGTGGACATCTGAAGACAGACCAGCGAAGGCACCTGAAAAAGAAATGCTCCACTGTCTCCACCTCTCCACACAGACACAGGTGCGAAGAACTCCACCCAAGCCTGAACATGTGCGCACGCAGCAGCACACACCCTGAACGAAGGTGAGAGAGCATGCTAACTCTCTTCTGGGGAACCCATCAAGGACTGAAGGCAGGATACTGATGGGTGCACCGCGTACAAAATCCTACCTGTTAAACTTTCTTCCCATTCTTTCTGCCACCAGGAAGAGGACTGGGCAGAAAGTACTGGATGGAGGTTACATGGGGCCGGAAGAAAATTTATTAGAAGCCCTGGCGCGAAGCCACATACACCTAAACCTAACTACAAAGCTTACAAAGCCTACAGGGGGCAGTGGAAGTGAAACAATGTTCGTTCTGGAGGAAGCACCAATCCGTGCAAGGTCATCAGCAATAGCATAACCGACCACTCCTGAGTGACCAGGTACCCACAGTACGGAAACCATAAAGCCTCTCTGTGTAGCCCCGAATAGTTTCAAGTCCGATTTCAAAGTTCAAGGTATGACTGATGGTCAAAGCGCCTGGCGTTGTTTCACCAAACCGATTCCCCCTGCAGTGTCGGAGACTAAAGTGAAATTCTGCAGTCGCAGGTCCAACCCAACAAGCGCAATCGACAAAGCTACCAGTTCCCTGACAAAAGCGGAAGGGAGACCCGGAAGGTAGTAAGTGCCTTCTAGCCTTTTTGAGGTCACGAACAAAGATCCCACCCCTGCCCTCCCAGGAATCTGGCAGAAACGACACATCACAGAATATACTTATACCATGACTAAACTTGTCACTGAAGCAAGAAAGCACCGTCTCGCACCACGCCCATGAGAAAGGAGGACTGGCAAGAGTTGGCACTGGGAAAACCGAGAAAAGTACAGAACATATGGTTGCTCTGAGACCTGGAGAACCCAAACAATCCTGCACCCCAGAAGGCAGTATACCGTAGTTTTAACAGGATGCGCCCAATGGGATTCAAACGACCTCTTGCAAACACACAAACACACAGAGCACACAGGAGTTCCCTGGCCCTGATGTGGACCGGTTGTTCTCCAGTTTCTACTAAAAGAGCCGACACCGGAGTCAATGGAAGGCAGCCAGAAACGACATGCAGACATCCATTCAAAGTGACCTGATTGGCTTCCATGACACGACCATTACAGGCCGAAAATGGCAAGTGAAAATCAGCACAGGACCTAATATAAGAGTTGTACAGAGTCGTAACAACAGATCGTATAGCCACTAGCCTATTTGGTAGCTAAAGCAGAGAGGATGCGTAACCTCGAAGTGACAGATTCCTTCACAACAGCAACTACTCCCCACCAAGGTAGGGTGGGATCTAGTCGAGCACCTTAATATCAGAAACTCGAGACCAAACGGACAACAGAGGACCCCACCCTCAAGGAGGCAGGAATGAGTGGGCCCTGGGAGAAGACCATTAGCACTGATTTTGAAGTGGTGAGGGCTAACCACCTTGCCGCCAGAAGCTCAGATCCCCTCCCAATGGCGCCCTCAAGTGTCCGCGATAGAATGTCAAGATCCGCACCCATAACCCAAACAGACGTCATCTGCGTAGGCAACAATGTTTACCAGTAGACTCAGCTCAACCAGGGAACCCTCACACCAGACCACTGACCGTTCACATGAGTTGCGAACTACCTCTTCCCTAGAAGAGCCAGAGTAGCCTTTCGCAGGGTTTCACTGACACCCAGGTTAAGAAGAGCATGATTCACCCAAACAAGCGTCAACCTTGTCATAAGCTGCTCTAACACCGAGGAACAAACCAACTGCAATGTTCCCCTGAAGCCAAGCTTCTCTAATATCCGATTTTAAAAGAGAATAGCATCTTGCACACCTCTACCTATTCGAAAACAGAATTGAGCACCAAATAACTTCCCAATCCGTTCAATAGTCCAAATCAAGCGACGGTCTAAAACCATTTCAAAAAAGTTTATGGACACAGGAAAGCAGAGCAATTGTCATGTAAGTAGCTACAGCTGCACGCAGTTTACCTCTGCCCAGAACCGGGGTGAGGATAGAGAAAAGTAATAACTTCGAGACTGGAGTACCATCAAAAATAGATTGAAAGTAATCCAGTAACCCAGAACTGGTTTTGACACCTAAAGCCTTTACATGGCCATAGTCAATCGAATCAATACGAGGTGCACCAGAAGACCGGCAGAGATCAATGGTGACATTTACCTCACCCACGGAAATCGACCGAGGACGTATTGCTACCCATCATTGATTGAATCGGCGGGCGGAGGCCTTTTCAGTGAGTCAATCACACGAGAATAATAATCTTGTAGTTAAACGTCTCGGCCATTTCAATACCTCTGAGAACCACACCCGAGTCTTGCGTTACCTCAAAAGCGAACAAGATGGATAGGTTCGAAGAACAGAAAAACGGATCCAGGGTGGATTCCTGGAGTACATTGCCATACATCGTAACAAATGTGGGATACCCATCATGAACGAGATCAAGGCCTTGACCACCAAGAGAATTGGCCAAAACATGTCCTCTGGACTCACAATTGCTTGCATCCATTGCTTGTGTGCTCCCAACGCTCAGAAATAACATTACATGTTATTGCAACTTTTGCTGTTAGCTCCTCTCCAATAGTAAAACCATAAAAAGGCATGAATCCCAGTCAAATGTGAACTGAATAACAAATTTCATCCAGATCTGTTCATAGAATATTTTATTTCGTTGGCAGCACATTTTATCAGCTGTACGTCCATTCCTCAGAGCAAGAAAATCGACGATATTTACATCTTTTTTTCACCTAGACACAGGTGACACATTTTATTCAGAAACAGCTAATGGTGTCAGAGTACAAAGATCCGCGTAGTTCACTGAATTCTAGGCGAATTAGCCGCATATTTCTTTACCCCCACTATCATCGAATTCGTGAAGATACTATAAAGTACCATAGCTAGTGGCGGCTAATATAACAATAACGGAATTGAATAATGACTTTCTGGCAATGAAGTCTGACCATGTGATGTTGACGGGCGCATCATTAACGTGGTCCTTGATCAAACGACCAAAGCTGTGAATCTATCGTCATAGTTGCTGAGCAGTAGAAGAGTGCAGCCGCTTTGCCTTAAGATAATTTGATCGATGATTAGAAGAGTACCCTCAAAATCTGCATCACCCGGATAGTGAGAGAGACACCAGCGTCTTTCATCGGCTATGGGATCTACTCTTGCCTATTCTGAATATTATTGTGGTTGCGTGAAATCTCAGGTTGCTACTTGAAGAATATGTCATTGATGATGTTACGTAGTTCTTTCTTTTGGTGATAGTTGCCCAAACCATGGTTTTTCGAAGAGCGTCTTTTGGGTTCTTACCCAAAAAACACTGATCGAAAAACCATGCCCAAACCAACAGATGACAACAATGCTCTTATTGTTGCGACTTCCGTTTCATACTGTTTCCTGCGCCTTTCCATGTTTTTTTGCTAGATAATGTAGTTCTATTTCATGCTGTTGATACGAGTTGTTTCGTGTAAATTCGGTTCGTGATGATAATGTCGTGCTATGATTCTCACGTACTTTAAACGGGACGGAAAGCCAATGGGCTCGAGATTGGTTTAATAAATGCGGATGCAAACCTATTTACATTGTCTTTTGGACTTATCTCAGACTGCCTCAGCGGGGAATCGAACCTGGGTCCTTTGAAATCAAAAGCCAAGGTCCTACCGCTGAGCCATGTCAGTATGGCTCAGCGGTAGGACCTTGGTCTTTGATTTCAAAGCTCCTGGGTTCGATTCCCGTTGAGGCAGTCTGACATATAAGTCCAAAAGGCAACATAAATAGGTTTGCATCCGTATTTATTATCTCACGTACTTCGCACTCATTGTTGTACCCTGACGATGTTGTTCAAGTTTGCTGTTTTATAGTGTTGTAATTTCCTGGTATTTTTGGGTCGCGGAGTATCCTGTGGTGCTTCATGCTCATGTCGAATGTGGCATGTCAAAGATTGTGGATTTTATGCATGGGTTTCTCCAGCTAAATTGTCACTCTCGTCGTGACTCTGTATAGTGGGTCAGATATCCGGGCTTGCGTTCGGCTCCCTAAAAGTAAAAAAAAGCAAAACAATACACTGACACGTTTAGTTGTGAACTTTTGTTTGCTCACAAGATTAACGCCTTTAAGGTGCAAATAAAATATCAATTACAAACAAAAACGTCAAGTGTACCATAAAAAAGTTGTTATATGATTGAATTTTTACTTGTTAAAATGTACACGGATAAAAATTGTGATTTTTAATTGAAATAATCAAATGTACAATTGAGAAAATTGCATGTGTTTAAGTGCTGTTGTGCTTTACGTTTTAAATATATGATTCGTAAAGCACAACATCATTTAAATAGAGGCAATTTTCTCAATTGTACATTTGATTTTATCATTCAAAATCATCCAAATTTTCTCCGTGTACATTTTAACAAGTGAAAATTCAATCATATAACCCCTTTTTTTACGGCACACTTGACGTTTTTGCTTGTAATCCGTGTACCTTTTTTTACGGCTATGGCATCGCGCCACAAAGCTTTATGCATGCAGTCGATTGATGCGGGCTACTTTGAAACAATTCAAGTCAGCACTGAAAGCCTGCTTTTGCGAAATAAATACGCAATTTTATCGTTTTTAGCTGCCAAAAGGCCTCGAAATTAACAACGCAGGTTAGTTTGGTTTAAAAATATATGCGTTTAGCTGAAACACTGATTCTTTCCCTTTCCCTATTCGAGGCCTTGGCAAAACGCCGTACGCCCCCATACAGAAGAGACAATACAAAACACACCACCGCACATGTCTACACCAAACAAAACCAACCTTGCGCGTTCGTCTGTGGTTAAAGCTCCAGCGGTAGGGAATGAAGTGCGAAGAGGAGCACTACTGGCGACGTATAGGACGTTTATCCGTTCCCTCATTGATTATCACCTGCCATTCCTGTGTGGTTCTCAGCGTCATCTGAATACCTTACAGGTTGCTGAGAATGTCTGTCTTAGGGCTGTGTCTGGCTGCCTCAGCTCCACGCCAGTACAGGCTATGTGGGTTGAGTGTTGCGAGCCGCCACTTTACATCCGTTCACAAGAGTTGTTGGTAACGTTATGTCTACGAAATTTGAGCAGAGGGGTCCGTGATCCTGTGGGGAAAATTCTGGCGGGATTACAACTGTCTTAGTGACAAGGCATGCAGTGTGCTGGGGGAGGGGGGGGGCAGAGAGGGACCAGCCTCCTACGGTGTGTAACAAACAACCCCATTCCAGTCGGGTGTGCAGCCCGTACGGTCCGTGGTCATGGTGCCCGGATTTGGAACGGGTCACTGATAAGTTGCTGGAGGGTTGTGATATTTTTTTGTGGCGCTTCCTTCGTGCTTTCGAGATGTGAAGGGGGCATTGGTGTTGGTGTCCCGTCCCTAAAATTAGCTGTCAAACGGAGAGTTGTGGCGGTGACCTCCAGTACTATGTGTGAAATGCTGGCAGTATCGGTTGCACTTGATGTAGCGTCGGACCTTCAGCTTCCATCCTTCTCTGTGATCACGGATTCGTTGTCGTGTTTCACACATCTCAGGCACTGTTGGATGCGGCTTGAGGTGTCTGATCCACTGGTGTACACGATTGCGTGGAAGTTTTGGGTAGCGGCGCGCACTGGCGCTGTGGCATTCCGGTGGGTAAAGGGTCATAGCGGGTTAAGAGGCAATGAGCAGGCTGATGGATTAACACGCGATGCGTTGTCCTTGAATAGCGCAGAAGTACGTCCTGTACTTTCTGCCAAGATGCGCAGGTCGCTGATCCGTTGGTGGGCGATACGGGTGTGGGAAATTGACAGGGATTCGTCGCCGGTGTGTTTCCATGATGTGCACCCGGTGTGGATAGGCTGGGTTATGGGGTTGCGAAGGTGCTTACCTGTTTGCGAACGGGTCACTCACTCCTTCGCGCTCATGTGCATTATTTTGGGTGGGTTAGTTCATCTACATGCCGCTTCTGCCATGTGGATGAGACTTTGGAACGGGTTTTGCTTTTGTGTCCGCGATATGCACTGTGGCGTGTGTTGTTGGCTTCCTGGGCGCGCGAGCTCTCACTGTTGCCTGACCTGCTCTAGCATTCCAGGGGCCGCTGCCAAGTGGCGAAGTTACGTGCTGTTGCAAGATTTTGTCGGTGTCCGGGTGTAGAGGTTTGAGGGAATTAGTAGTTAGGACTCTTCTGCTCTGTGTCTATGTCAGGTGTGATGGTCCTGCGTGCTGAGGAGACCTGCCTTCTCTGAAATTTAGCCAGCCAGGAGAAGGAGGTGTGTTGGTGTGGTGCTGCTGTGTGACGGTGCTGTGGTGCTACTGGGCCCACTGGAACTTTCTCTGAATGAGAAAGAGAAAGTGGGTGGGGCAACGGATAGGTGAAGAGGGGAGTGCGAGGGGAGGGGAGGGGAGAATTTAGTGCATTAGTGTGTGGTGCGCTGTAGGAGTTTGCTCTGTCTAGGATAAGGGTCTGATTCTTTCAATTCAATTTATTTATTAAGGGTTGTGGCCTGAGCCATGCACCCTGTACTATAGCTAATTACAAATTACAAACGTAACACTATTACTACTTAACAACTAACACCGATTAGTCTCTAAACATATATGATGACTATCATTGCCGCCATGGTACTTGACACCAAACCAAACCATTGCACCGTCCATTCCCACTGTGTACAAGCTGTAGCACCCGTCTGTCCACTGCGAGCTAATAATATATACCGGGCACATTGAGTCCAAATCCAAGTAGAAGCATTGCATCTTTCAAAGGGTTTTAGCGAGCGATAACCCCACACGTCAACCCCTAAGGCCCTTCATCTGATTGCATCTTTCAATTCAATTTATTCGGAAAAAGCCATGGCCATTGCATCTTTCAATTCAATTCAATTTATTGCCCGGAGCCGTAACCCGCAGTCGTACGCTCCATACGCTGCAGCTTTCATTTTACCGTAGAACAATCAACTTTTTAGCAAAGACATAACACGTGCACGAAGAATGAATCTGGAGTTTGCTGAGTGGCATTGTTTCCCTAAATACTATGGCCAAAACAATGTAAAACATTCAAAATGATGTTTAGGGTCCCGTAACTCTGGAATGGATCGACCAATCGAAAAAGTGGTCCCTGTAAGGTTGAAGCCCAGGGAAATTTCTGGCTCAGATCATGTTTCAGATTTTAGGTAGAAGCGGATTTTTCTGAAACCGTGTCAGCCAAGAACAAGAACAACAACAACAAGAAGAGAACAGTTTTCAAATTTACGTGTGGCTCCCTACGTTTACTCGTGCACGGAATTGCATAAAAGTTGGTGTAAAGTTGGGAAAAGTTGCTATCTACTATCTGGCCAAGTTTGGTCGAAATACATTGAATAGAAACGGAGAAATTAATAGCTTTAGTTTTGCTGAAGATAGGACTTCAATCATATATATACACGGTTATCGCCTTGTATGATAATGCCTCGACGTTTCGGGCCAAATTCTCAAGAGTCGCAAAGGATAAGTAAAAGTCATAACTTCGACTTCGAGAAAATTTTAGTTTTTCTTTGTGACTCTTGATGATGATCCATATCATATCAAAAACCAAAACTGGTAAAAGAGGCCGCTAAGTTCCGAATGGTTCGGCCCTTCAAAGGAGTGATATCAACACACCAAAATATTCGCCAAGTTAATCGCACCGAATAATACTTTGGACGTTACATGAAAACTTGAACATCGCTACCGAAAGTAGCAATGTTCTAGTTTTCATTAAACCTTCGAACTATTAAGTGGTGCGATTAACTTGGAGAATGTTTTGGTGTGTTGATATCACTCCTTTGAAGGGCCGAACCATTCGGAACTTGGCGGCCCATTTTACCAGTTTTGGTTTTTGATATGATCTAATTATCTAGTATTAAAAACACACATACGGTCGAGCGGATCGAGATACATTTGGGAAGGACAGTTTCCACAGGTGGGGGAGGGAGAATGGGAGCTGCAGCTACATTGATCCTCCTTCCCACATCTCCCTTCTTTCGTTCCCTCCCCTTCTCCTGCCAATTTCTTTTCAGCCTTCCTCTGAAGTTTTTAAACCGAATCCTCCACAATTTTTTTTTCATTTTATTATCAACTATGATACAATTTTCATTGAACGATATGCGGTTGCACGTTTCTCGAAAATTAAAATTTGATCCTCAAAAATTTTGCATTCTTTCTTTGTAAAAACTCGTTAAATGCGAAATCCAACACGAACCCCAAAAACTGTTGTTTTCTATCAATTTCCTATACATTTTTTTCGTAATTACCGGCCAAAAACATATATTTTCGATCTGAAAAAAAAAGTCCCTCTCCTTTCAGTGTTGTACTTGGTCACCATACAAAAAATCTTCAAATTCGTTTCAGCACTTATGGCGTAATCTTACTACAAAGACACGCTCCAAAAATACAAACATAAACATGCACACGAAACAGACATAGGAATAAATTGTACAACGATTGTGAAGAGGATTTGCCGTAGATAATGCAAACATGCACAGGAAACTAAACACAACACTCAAAACAATCGCCGTATCCGGAAAATGCCAACAAAGTTGAAAAATTAAAGCACGAAAATAGAACAAAGACAGACCAAAAAAAACTCCTTTAAGGAGTCTGCATGTTTCACAAATTATAACTGTGCACAAAATACGTGTACCCACTCGCACGAAGCAGCCGACTTAAATATAAAACGTTACCTTTTTGTCGCAGGTTAGCCTACAACGTAAAAGCCGGAAAGTGAACAAACATACATCAAATTTCGACGTTTCGGTTTATCTCATAGCCATCATCAACAGTAACAATAAAAAAAAATTACAAGTAAAATGTCCATTTTCGTAAGGCAGATCTTGCTAGGACGTGTTAAAAACTGATAGAACCATAAACAACAGGTTTTTTTTTAAATTTAAAACTAGAGGGGACTTCGACGATGTGTGCTAAATTAAATTAGGTTAAATTTTAATTAAATTAAATTAAATGAAAACAACAACCAAAAAAGCCTATTTTATATACACACACGTGTATATTTTATATACACACACGTTTGTTTCGTTGAGTGAACTTATCCGTTTTTCTTTGTGCGCCTTCACAGTTGTTAGTGCCGTCATGACACGCTCTCCGCTTTTTTTTTCAGTCTTTAAAGTCTTTAGTCTTTCAGTCTTTCAGTCTTTCAGTCTTTATTGTTACTGATAATTATATCCTGCAAAGATTGACAGTTGTTACATACAGCCGAGAACAAAAAGTTCTTATCAGTACTACCAGTGTTCTAGCATAAAACTGGATGTCTCCCAACTCTGAATGCAAGTGATTTTTAAAGGCTTCGTTTGTATGTTAAGATAGCTGAGCCAGCAAATCTGTATGGTGTAAAACTAAAGGTACGTCAGATGCTGGTTGAGTCTGAGACGACGAGTATACTGGTTAAGATGTAAAAAAAAAAGGATATAATCACGGAACTCGTCCAATACAGAGTACATCGATATCAGATTTCAAATCATACCGGACATGAAAAATGTAAAATAATTATTCAAGCATAACCGTCATATTATAAAGAATCGATCAAATGTGAACACAAAGACTCAGGTTTTAAGGACACACTTGGTTTTCGTAGAAAACTAGAATAAATACAAAAACATTTTCTGTCAGTAGACCAACAAAAATGACAAAGCATTTCAAACCAATATTTTATTCATCATCATCATACAGGCTTGTATCAGAAATGAAAACTACTTCTTGATTATAAAATTCCTTTATATAACCAATGTTTTGGTATGGTGATTTCTTGTGGTTTAAAACCACTGTTGCTCTAAATAGAAAAATCAACGACATTTCGCTGCAAATTGATCACGAAGCAGATTCTCAACACCAGTTCACCACTGCTAAAACAAACAACAAAACATTAAAACATTGCAGGTGCTTACATAGGCTACGGATGATCACGCAACATAGTTGCTAACAATACTATCAGTGCACATAGGAAAACACAAACTTGAACTCAAAAAATTGAGTTTTAATTTTTTTTTAAACGACTAATATTTTTTTTTTCATAGGAACATTTCACTTGCAACGCGTGGAATTGATAAGA
>JAHWFP010034700.1:97019-121697 GCA_023313725.1 Lithobius niger | reverse complement strand
GGGGCGAGGGATAATCGTCTAACTGGAAAATCGCATAATTGGAAGAACGTATAACGGAAAACAGTATAACGGAATATCATCTAACAGGAAATTCGTATAATGGAAAAGCGTCTAACTGGAAATTCGTACAATGGAAAATCGTCTAATATCCCTGCCTCGCTCGCGCTGCCGCGTTCGCTGCGGCTATACATGTAACATCAGAAACCGCAGTTAGACGTTAATCCAGTTAGACGTTTATCCATTATACAATTATCCATTATACGATATTCCGTTTAGATGCTTTTCCAGGTTTTTTTATTTAGGCAGATTTTAGACAATTATCCCATTGCGATTTTCCAGTTAGACGTTCGTCCGACGCCCCCCTAGTTACGCATCCCTGTCTGGCATTAAGAATTTACGCATGACACTTCGTAAAAAAAAAGAAAGAAAACAAAAGTATTGGAATAACTGAAAGGCCATAAATTTAATAAATCCACATTAAAAAGACACACTCTCTGACTGTTTTCATGCGTCCCACGCGTTGCAACATTTATGTAGGTTTGGGTGAACGTGGAAAAAAAAGAAAAGAAAATAAAAGCGTTTGCAATATTTACTTTTGTCTGAACTAATGTTGCAAAACTAAGTCAGACACGAAAGCCAACATAGAGGCAGGTACCTTTAATACTAATGATCTTTATATAGGTTTAGTATTAAAGGTGCCTGCCTCCACGTTGGCTTTCCTGTATGACATGATTTCTTGGACCTTTGCATGATGTCGCGTGGCAAGGTTGGCTTCCTAGCCGCAAAATTTATGAAATTTTTGTAACGGTCTACGTACTCAAATTATTATTCTTATTTTCCTGTTTTTGGTGGTTAGGGCCTGTACGTTTTTTAGAAAGGACCAAAATTGTGTGCAAGACCGAATATTTACAAGATGGATTAAAAAGTTAACTTGACTTCGCATGTTAGCTCCTCTTAGCCCAGAGGCGTACGTATTGGGGGGGGGGGGGGGGGCCAGGGGCACGTTCCATCCTCCCCAGGAAAGTCCGGCGCCCCCATGTCACAGGCAAACGTTTTTTAGTGATTTTTTTTGTATGATAATAAATGTCATAAGTATTTCAAATTGTTATGTAGGCCCATACTTTGCAAGTTCAAAATTCGAAAAAAAAGTGCTGCTGAAGATGTTGAAAGGTTGTTCCATTTCCCCACCCCCCCCCTCCCACCCCCCAAAAAAATAAGTTGCTGAAAAGTGACTCCATGGGCCAAAAAACTCTCTAAAGTATGTTAAATTTCAGAGCTGTTGGGGCTCCATCCTGGATCCCGCTTGGGGAGCTTACAGCGCTCCCCCAGACTCCCTATTGTGTACGCGGTTTAACTTGAGTCCTGTAGGTATTGTATGAGCGGCTACGTTTTCCTGGAGGGAGGGGACTGCATTAATCGACGGCCGCCATTGTTTTTGTAACCATCTAGGATATCAACAAGGCAGTCTGCCACCAAAAACATACAATTGATTATCCGTGTCGTTCTGGGGCGAACTCAAGATAGGTTGCGGACACTATAGCTGGTTATTCAAAGTTTTTTCGTGTGGCTCAGGACGCTGCTTCATGCACTGTGCCCCCCCCCTACGAAAAATTCCTGCGTCCTCCACTGTCTTAGCCTATGTGGGGCCCTGGCGGTATAGTTTTGGCAACTAAGGCATTTGCATGGGACACTGAGATGCAGCACGGAGGCAAAGAGGCGATATCTCCACGTAGGACCAGATCTGTGGAGGAAATTCTAAACGAGGCAACATCAAGACAAAAAAAATAACTGTATACCACGAAACCGAAACGATACTGGCGGTTGCTACAAACATGGCCCGACGTTTCCGAGGTAACACGAACTTATCGTATTCCGTTACTACCGTCTCGTTATGACGGCCCGTGTAACCTAAGTGCTTCCATTTTGTAACCTTGCCAGGCTGGCTCATATTATATTGCAAAATTGATCTTTTAAGACGCGACAACCGTCTATATAATCTGAAGCGTTAAGTAGAACAACCTTCACTAACGTCCAAGTCTGTTAAAGCCACCGTGCAAAGAGAAGCAGTTAAAAGGCAATGAAATTTATATGCCGTCTCCGTCAGTTACATTTCAATGCCCTTGTTCACCGATGGAATATGACGTTCGGTCTTTGTATCTTAGCTATCGCCACTTACAGTCAGTTATTTGGATAAATGATCGTAAGCGTTTGAAAAGCATCTGATCGCGAGCGATGCTAATGAGTCATGATGCAACGCAAATTATCGAGTGCTCTGTACTGGCAGCAAGGTGCACCGACAGACCCAGGAAAAGAATGGCGACCACTCCACCTCGTTCTAAACTTCTTCAAGGAAAAGCTATCAACAGTCAAGCTAAGGAAATAATACTCAACGTCGACTTAAGCAAGATGTATTGCCCAACAGTGCCTTTCTTCCAGCCTTTGGAAGAATCTCTCTGAGCTTGACTGTTGATACAAACATAGGCTTCTTTAAAAGCCACAAAAATAATAAATCTATATAACTAAGATAATAATACTTGTTTGTGTGTCGCCAGGTCACCGAGATTCCTACTACTCATTCTATTCTATTGATGTCCGCAATGGGAATTTCGCAGTGGGATACAGAACTGATTTGTCTCCCGGTTCTTGTTCTTCGTTTATTCGTTTGTGGTCTTTGCAACTGATTTGTCTGTTTAAGTAATAATGCTAACTGTGTGTTCAACAAAGATGGACAGTACTGATGACGTCATGTATTTTTTTTGGAATCTCGATAATCTTAACTAGGACAGACCCCACTTATATGGCCGGTTTTTTAG
Source organism: Lithobius niger (assembly GCA_023313725.1). Taxonomy (NCBI): domain Eukaryota; kingdom Metazoa; phylum Arthropoda; class Chilopoda; order Lithobiomorpha; family Lithobiidae; genus Lithobius; species Lithobius niger. The sequence goes on along the minus strand of JAHWFP010034700.1, from coordinate 118,884 downwards.
AGCATTGTTGTGGTTTCCCGTGTGCATGAAAATACAGTGACACGTAGGGCAACCCCCCTCTCCCCATATAACCTTTTTTGCACTGCTATTTTTGAAAATTTCGGGGGACTTTCAACAATTTGAATACATAAGAATGCTCTGCTTTTCTTTCAAATTTCGGAGGACTTTCAACAATGGAAATACATTTCCCTGATGTTTTTGTGACAATCAATTCGTCACAAAAAACATCTAAATATTATGGTCATCAAACTACCTGTAAACTCCAATAAAACTTTCTGAACCTTCAGCTTACATCTAACAGTTTGAGATTATTTTGTTCGATGCAAATGGGTAATCAAATCAATGCTCTACAAAACCGGCCATATGGGGGGGGGGGGGAGCTGGCCTAGTAATATATAAAAAAAATTTACACCCCCCCCCATCGATCTCCCCCCCCCCCCTCCAACCACACGTTTTGGGTATAGAACACCAATAATATATTTTGTAGGATTTGAGGGAAAAAAAGCGATAACTACAAAAACAGCTTCGGTTTAAAAAACACACACACATACCCCTTAAGCTGCATGGTATCTCCATAAAAATATACAACTCTGGAAGCGCACAAGTAAACAATGAGTTTTCCAGAAAAAAAGTGAACTACAATTTGAGCTACAATTTCAGAACAAAAATTGTACAAAATATTCCGTGAAATTGTTGATCTGTTTCTGATCAGTTTTGTCTGAGGCACAAAACTAACCACAAATGACCAACAAAGTATTTGTTCATTTGTGTGACTGTAAATTTTCATGGAGACACACGAGTGGCAGTAGTTTGGGAACATGAGTTGAAAACAACGTAAAGCCCTAGTATTACATATACTAAGAACCTCCTAAGGCTTTTCATTTGCGAAGCCTATTTTTTTCACAGGTAAAGAACAGAAACAAGTATTTTTTTAAACCACTTTTTAGTCCTTTGGCCTCCAGTAGTAACGTATGTTTCCTTTTATTTTTATTAACACGAAAAACCTTTTTAAAATCAGAATTCGCGTCTCCTAGTAAAAAAAAAAGCCTTTTCCTTTCTGCTGGCATAGCATACGCCTACCAATGAGCCGATTTCAGCAGCAGGCAGGTCGGCTTTCCCGCAGAGCAGTCTGTCATGCTGTTTACATGCAGGGTGTACCCCTGCTGCTGGCAAAAAAAAGTCGATGATAGTTTTTCATACGACTCAAGAACCGGCGCACCCAGTATAGTTAATTTGTAAGCTGTCTGCGTCTTAACCGGTGTTTCATCATACGGGGGGTGGGCTTGCATTCGAACTGCTAAACTGGTTCGAAGCCCATTCTTCTAGCGTGCGCCATGAAGTAACGGTGACAATTTAACGGTTTACGTAGACAAACGTAAATTAGGATGCCGGATGCTCGAGAAAATAGATGATGATTATTTAAAAAATAGTTAAATGTGTTTGCTACAGTTTATAAGTGTCCTCTCCGCATGGTTGGCATTCATACCACCCCTGGCAAACTGCATCGCCCATTAGCTCATAAATCCGAAACATTTCGCCCCGGGTGGTATAACCGAATATAATATAATTTAATTTATCGCATGGTCCCTAAGTTTCGAAATGAAAAATAAAATTGTTGGGGTAAAATAGAAAGTTCGCCTTCATAGCTGTGTTGTTTATGCACACTTCGTGTCGTTGCGTTTGTTTAATTTTGTATTGATGAATTTGATACACCCCCGTTTGCCCCCCCCCCCCCTGCCCGCGCGGGGGGGGGGGGGCCTGTCTTTTGTGCCTTGAGGGTAGGATTTTCTTTTTGAAAAAAGAGCATAGCAGAAACGCTTTTTTTTTATTCAATGGACTGATGTCTGTTATCTTGTTGCACATCACGGAAACTTCATCATATAAAAAGTACGTCGTTTATCTCAGTCACGTCATGTGACATCACAGCACTACACTGGGCATGGCATCCACATCAACAAACTTCAGTGTGGTGATGTGAATATCACGCACTGTAAAGTGTGGTGATATGGAATACAGGGTTGAGTCAAAAGTATCGACCCAGTGGATTTGGCAGCCGCATGATTTGGTTTAGCCATCAAACAACCACCCATCGTTGGTCACCACAGTGGGGGTCACGTTTTGAGATCATATAGGGCGCCCCCACCATGCCCCCCTTAAATAAATGTTCCACTTCCGGTTCCTTTAGGAATAGGGCATTGGTCCCAATTTGAGATACGTGCGGGCAGTCAATTCATGGTGAGTGCAGAAAACAGCATGTAAATCGGTCCACAACGGCAGGAGCTATGACCAAAACACATTCGTACAAATGTTGGCTGTATGGAAAAAATAAAATCCTGAGCAGTTGTGTGAATTAGTTTATTGCACGTAATAATTACTGTAGGGAACAGCAAACGTAGCAAAATTGATAAGGGTTCGGATAGCACCGGTTTGTAGCACACAAACTGATGTTCGGCCTTGAACCGCTTGTCTAGGTCGAACACATGTTTCAACAAATGTACTGTCTACGTTTGCTAGTGAGTGGTACCTACCTTCTCGGGAATCAATGAGCAAGAAAGAAGTCTCTTTGTGGAGACTTAGGGCACTAAATATTGAGATCAAGGAGGGTTGCCCCCAACCCACCCTGCCACCTTTAAATAAAGTTTCCACTTCCGGTTCATTTAGGTAGAATGGACAGTCTGCTACATATGCTACAAAAATGGGCACAAACAAGTGCTAGCCGAACCCTTATCAATTTCGTTACTTTGCTATTCCCTACTGTAATTACTACATGCAATCAACCAAGTCACACAACTGCTCATGATATTATTTTATGCAATAAAGCCAGCATTTGTACTAATGTGTTTTAGTCATAGCTCGTGCTGTTGTTGACCGATTTACATGCTGTTTTCTGCATTCACCATGGATTGACTGCCCGCACATATCTCAAATTGGGACCAATGCCCGATTCCTAAAGGAACCGGAAGTGAAAAATTTATTTAAGGGGGGCAGGGTGGGGGCACCCCTGGGTGGTCTCAAAACGTGGCCCCCTCAGTGGTGACCAACGATCGATGGTTGTTTAATGGCAAAACCAAAGCATGCGGCTGCCAAATCCACTGGGTCGATACTTTTGACTCGCCCTGTACATCGCTAATCGTTTTTGGCATTATGAAAGTTAGGGCTCGTTTACGCAACGACAGTTTTCTCGCTCACTAGCTTTTACTTGATCAATACTAAATCTGATGGCTGCTTCTCGCCTTTACCGGATTATGCGGCTTTCGAGTTGTCTATGCGTATTAGTAACCAAGGCAACGACGCAGACGTAAATCTTCTCCTCGTGCCTCGTGACACGGCGTACGATGCTTGCAACATTTGAGCGTCGATTTATGACAACAAGAAAACAATTTTTACTGCAGGACAAGACGACGGACTGTTTTTTGTATGCCGGCATTCGATGGTTTGTCTTCGATTCGATAGCCACAAAATGGACGCCATGTTGGATTTTGAATTTTGGCTGCGAGAAGCTATTTATTCTATCGACGTTTGATCATTGCAAGAAGCTGTACTTTGAGGGAGAATAGAAAATTTTGGAAATAGCGTGAAATGACAACAATCTTGTGGCAATGTTTAAAATTACTGTAGCTCTTTGTTCTTTACCCGTGTTGTTATTTATAATACATACAATTTGTTATCTATTACCGCATTCATTTAGTAGCAACGGGAAGCTAATCATAAATAAATAACGGTTGACTAGCAAATAGCATTCGGCAAGCAAGAATGACTTTTTGTATAAACGCGCCCTTAGGAACTGTGCGATAAAACCAAATGTAATACCGTATCTAATTGAATTTTCACTTCGTGTGTTGCGGGAAAGCAAATTATTTCGAAAGAAGCTATTCGCTCGACGACTACAACCCTGCGTGCAGCAGTTAGTCATGTCGATAGTCAGCCAGAGAAACTTAGTGAAGCCGTTAGTTTTATAGGTAAGATATTAAATATAAAATTACAACTAAGGCCCGGCACTTGACGTCCAGGGAAAGCCAATCAGTCCAACATATTGCGGAATATTGAGTGTGTGTGTGTGGGGGGGGGGGGGGGGGGTTTGCAATTTAAAGAGCCAGAAATATATTATGGTTCTTTAAAAGAATTGTAAGGCGGCCGGCTTGGTACCAAGGCCACCTGATAGTAGCTGCGATCCTCGCTTCTCTCCAGGCCGTTCAGGTTTGTGTTCTTCTGGTATTAGTTAGTGCCAGACACGCAAGGAGTCGTCCAGTACCGTACTGCACGATAACCATAGGGGATTGGTACCTGAACAAAATTTATGCGGGAAATTTCGTAGTTTACTCATCTGCCTGTTAAACTCTAAACAGAGGACTAATAACGAAGCATAGTGATTAAATTGCGACCCCTGGCGCATACTGAGGGCTTCACTTAGTCCAGAGTGCAAATTGCTTTGAGTTTTCAGTCCGTACGGTACTGGACGACTCCTAGCGTGTCTGTCACTAACTTATAACGGAAAAGCAGCAAGCTGACCGGCCTGGAAAGGTGCGAGAAATGCAGCTACTATCTCAGTTGACCTTGCTTGGTACCCAGTTTTACCCAAGGGCAAGGTAGATAAGTAGGTGGCCTGATGATTAGCACGTTTATCTAATGCCAGAGATTCCGGGGTCAAGCCTGACCTCAGCCAATTCTGGTATTTCGGGAAGGGAAGGCCCCCTGTGATGCCTCGTGCTCATGTCGATTGTGACAAGTTAATAAAAGATCCTAGGAATTTCCGATTGAAATTACCTAGAAAAATTGTTCTTTTGTTATTCTGTTGCCATGGCTTCAACTGTGATCTCATCGCACCTCCAAAGTATTACATTTGGGGAGACATTTTCCTGGATTTTCGTCTTGACCGCAAATTCGTCCTGACCGCAAATCCTCTTTCGGGTATCTTACTCCTTTGAATCGATGTCTGGCTGCGAATCAATGAAATGGTGATGACAAAGCAACATTAAAGTGGCACTATCACCGATCGAAAAGCATACGAAAATACCATGGCGCCATCTAGTGGCGATGATAGTGTTAACTTTTACAGCTCGCTCCCAGGTGCATGAGGACGTACCAAATTTTTACTCAATAATTAATGGGGCACGTGGCTTGTTTGTTTCGTTAAAAGAAATGCCGTTGTGCATTCCTTCGCTTGGTGCAAGCAAGTAATAGGTAGTGCTAGATAGCGCTAGATGCTGCCAGATTCTGCCTACTTTCAATCGGTGATAGTGCCACTTTAAATCGGTTTTTATCGGCAGCTCGTTTCAGCAAGTAATTCGGTAAAATAATACATTTCATAATATGCTATTATTCCTCTAGCTCTTCGACGGATTTAAGGTTGCTCCGATGAAGGAAAAATAATGTTTAATTGTATTCCGGTATGTAGGTATGCAGGTATTGAATTGCATTCCTCGTCCTCGTTGCCCTGAGAAAAGGGTCACATTTTACATGTTTACAATGTATATTTTCACACGTACAATATTTGTTTATAATTTCTCGTGTTTTTCCCCCCGTAAAATTAAGGCAACATTGTAACAGCCGTGAAGTGAAGGACATTGATTCGACGAGGCGATCTTTATCTTTTAATTTTTATTCATTTTTTGTTTATTTATTTTTTTTAATGTGATAATCTCGAAATGCTTTCATTGCTGACCGGGTCAAGCTCTTTAGTTGGCCAAAGGCGTTTCCCAGACGGTCCCTTCCTGCAGCCAACTGGAAATTAGGTTATGGTAGGCGCCATCTTGGTCTTGGCGCCACCCCCTAAGCACAAAAACAGCCTTGGCCCTGATCTTGACTTAAGTAAACATTCACGTGCTATTCTCCCTCACTCACTCACTCACTGCCAGTACTCACTGACACGCCGACAATCCACTCTCCAGGTAAGAAAACTTTTACTTCGTTCGTTAGTGTCATCTGAAGAATTATTTTTTTTTACGAAATTCTTTGGCGTGTAGCATGGATAAACCATACTTTTCTCAGGTTTACAGTTTATTTCATTTATAATAATAATAATAATAATAATAATAGCAATTTCCACATAAATACACTTTAGTTCTGAACTTTAGTAGCAGAACAAACTCAATTTTTAACCATAACATTCTTTTTTAAAAAGAGAAGAAGACTCTGTAAGTTGACACACCAGATTTATTGGTTTAAATTTATATTATTAAACATTATCTTGTGAATTGTTACGTATTTTATGTGATCTATAAGTGTACAAAATTGTTATTATTGTTATAGGGCCTTAGGGCTTCGGTAAGATGACCAGGAGTGGTTAACGCTCGTTAAACCCTTTGAACCCTTTGTTTATCGTTGGTATGATCCTTATTGTTTATTTTGTTGGCATGTATTTTAATATGTGAAATGATGAGTAGTATGTTATGTATGTACATCTGCTAGATATTAAAGTCGATACCGCTTTACAAAGAATCCCAAGGGACAGTGAAAAAGTTCCTTACAACCGAAAATTCTTTGTATCCGGAAGAAATGAGCACTAAATCTGTTAAAATGGTTGTTGACAATCTATTCTTTAAAAGCAATAATTTCATAAAACCGAGTCCCTTATAAACGGTGTCTCCTGCTTTATTTATTTTTTCTTATTTCTAATTGATTTGTTTACTAATTCCTCTTAACGCATGCAATCGTTTGTTTTACATTTTACATTCCATCAAATGTTCATTAAAGGCGATTTGGAATTACTAAGTAAAGTTAAAGTTAACAAGGGATGGTGGGGTGGAGGTGGAGGGAAGGAGGGACAAGTGCCCCTCCAGACTCCATACTGTAATTTACATAAACGCTGTTAAAAAACGAGCTAATTTATAAAAACTTCATCGAACTAATACTACAGCAAACCTTTATTTTGAACAACGAAATCCACGCGTCGTTAACTCGTCAGATATGCTTAAAAGGCCGCGGGACTCTCCAGATTTCCGCGTCATCCCACGGAAAATTAACGTTTGCAAGAGTTTGAGTAAATGTAAACAAATCCGTGTCATTTAGGAAATGCAACATTCGGCCAGTGTAAAACAGTAAGGTTGATACGTTGCTACCACCAACAGTGCCTTCAGTAAGTAGGCAACACGAGAAAAACCTATTCTTGATCTTGTCTCGAGCTTGGTGACCACATTCTCGATCTTTTCGTGTCTCGAAAGTCCTGATACGGCTCGTTTTTTTTTTCCAATAAAATTCATTCACCTTTGCAGTTAATCATCGACTAGCTATAGTTTTAATCGCACTTACTTCGCAATTAACTAGGTTTACGTGCATTGGTAAAGCTGCCCCCCCCCCCCCCAACCCTCATTTTCTTACCAGACATTAATAGAAGGACAGATTAATAATTCACGACACATGTTAATTGCGTCTGGGGCTGGGCAAGTTCAGAATAGGAGGTAAACTCATAAAAATAGAAAATGTATAAATATATATATATTTTTTTAAAGTGGAGTTGGGGTATGAGATTACTAGTTGTGTAACAACCTACTTAAAGCTTTCCTAGTTGTTTATGGACTATAGCCACACCAAACATGGTCGTCAATGTGCAGTTTCCATAGGAATGGGCAAGGAACTATGAAGTGCAGTAAATACATACACGAAAATATGTTCAGTGCTTACAATCGATATACTAAATAAATTGTCTTATACCTTGTAGTTTTTCGAGACAAGACCATATTTGTTGTCTTGAGAGAAACATTATCAGTAAGTTACCAAATACATGTGACGAAACGAATTTCAGTCAAGAAGGGCAAGTATAGCTCTAGCCCATTTTCTATCATTTTTAATGGTTTATAACTTACTGATCGGATGAAGCAGAAACTGAACCGATCGACGTTGCCAGGCGCGCCTTTCCTAACAGACTCATCCATTTAAATATTTCTAAGACATTTTTTACTAGGCCTGGTTATTTAAGTTTTACTGGCCACGTTATACCAAGAATTTATCGGGTTGGGGAGGAGAATTTGTGACCGAGTCACCCTACTGAAACGTCTTAGATACATTCACATTAGTTCAGTGTTAGTTTATAGAGGGCGCCACGTGTTTTATGTGAGAATTTCTATTCAGTTTTTTGCTTAAAATTAAACTAAACTAAACGAAACTAGCTTACATTTAATTATTATTTAGCCTAGCTTAGTTGTAATTTAGTTTACTTTAGATTTGGGCTGAAAAATGAGCAAAAATTACCAGATAGAATACGTGGCGCCCTCTGAAAACTCGGACTAAACTAATGAGGACGAATCTAACGTGTTTCAATTGGGACTTTTTAGAGTGACAAATCTTCCTCCCAAACCCTATAAATTTTGCTAGGCTCCAGGCCATAGCAAAAACTGCAGATTGGATGCAACGCTAGTGGCGTGCACAGGAGGGGGAGCATTGCTCCTGCCCTTTTCGGAAAAAAATGCCCTTTTTGCCCTTTTTGTAGAAAAAATATGCCCTGCTTTGGTTTTCTGAACCGATAAACTCTGGTGCTGCAGCCAGAGAAAGGGCCTAAACAGACGCATAAAAATGACAAAAAAGAAGGCCAGAAAGGAGCATAAAAGGGTGAAAAAGCGAGACTATAGCTTAAAAAGGGTAAAAAAAAAGACTGACGAGCTGGAAAAAAAAGGCCCCAGGAAAAAAACCTCAGCATGCCCTTTTACAATAGTTGCCTCTGTCCTCTCGGTGGGCTGTGCAAGCTACTGTGCAACGCAGTTGTAAAATACGAGCAGACTTGCCCGGCATGGGGTTAAATTTTAGCATTAGGCCCAGTATGAGGATACGGCGAGGAAATCACACGTAGATATGAGTTGCCCGTAGCAACGTTACGGTCAAAGAGCCCGAAGTGGACACTTAATTCCACTTTTACTGTTGTTGCGTTTTCGATTTTGTTTTTTTTTCTTTTTCTGGTCGTTTACAGAGTTGTCACTTGGGTTTTTCTGTTTTGTTTTTAGCTTGATATGTACATACACAGGGACGTTCTTATGGGCGGGGCGTGTCACCCCCCCCCCCCCCAAAAAAAAAAGTTTAGCTAGTTGGCAAATCAGTCGGCAAAATTACATAATTTTTGGTCAGTCGGCAAATCAGTTGGAAAAATTACATAAATTTTTGGCTAGATGGAAAATTATGTCGGTAAATTTCTGGTTTACACCCCTCCAACTTTTATCCTTCCTGACGTCTCTGTGACATACATTCGTACATAATTTTTTTTTATTGAACGAGTGCCACAGTTTTCGAAAATTTGGTTGTCAGTTTTCAGGAATTTCCCCGAATAGAGCGCTTCGTAAGGACGTTGTATTGGGTAACATCCTGCTTGCACAAAGATATATACCGTGGTAATAAAAAAAACCACTCTATTTATTACTGTGCTCTGTGTGTATGCTAAGATAGAGAAAGCAACAGTGGCTTACGCCACAATAATTGATCAATTGATATGGGAGCATCAACATTGTGGACATGTAGCATAGATTTACCAAATGTATCCTTCAGTGCACAGACGATGTGGAGCATTGTCGATACGTACGCTTTTCCCTTATTTAGACTGCCACGTCACATTGTCAATGGTCCCTTTGCACTCCCTTCTCGCTTTTCAGTGTGTGTTTGGCCAACCACGGCCTATAACGGAACTATCATCTATTGCGTGCAGTGGTCGAGTTTTGAGTGCAAAAAAGGTCCATGTAGTATTTGTCGATTTGTTGATTTGTTATTGCTGTTCTTGTGCTTTTCATGACGTTCAGTTGTGTTATATACCTACTGAACGCCATGGGCTGTTAAAATTAATTCCATACAAAAAGGGGCCTTTATGCCATCATTTACGTACATTATCTGAGTTCGATCTGGATTCGATCAGCATTAATGTAATGCCTTTATTCTCATTTGTTCATGAATTTAGTTTATTAGTGTACGAGTTTATATAGTTTGCTTTATGTGTGAAGCTTTAGTTAATTTAAAGGGGTTGAAACATTGATTTCTTTGAATGTATGAACCTTTTAGTCAATTTCTAGCAGTAAAATTACGATTTAAAATGCTTCACGGTCAGAAATCATGAAATTATCTACTTACAGCTCCCCCCCCCCTACCTCCCCTACCCCCCATGACCTTAAAGCATATTAGTGGTGAGGGTGGGCCATAGCTTTGCCAAGGCTGCTAATAGGTGTTTTCGGTAGTATGTGTGCTCACTTGTAACGGACATGCCGGCGACAGGATTGCGCAGCGTCTGTTACAACGAACTTTTTTTTATTATTTATTTTTGTGCTTCTTTAGCTTTGTGTACAAGCCTCTAACTAAGAAACGCAAGACGGACGGCACTCGGGTCTGCTTCACTGGGGTTAGAAAGTCGGAAGGTTCCCGAACCAGATGGGGTCATCACTGTACCACACACTTGACATGAATCCAGATACGGATTCGTAGTCCCAATAACGACTGCCACAAATAATATCAGGAGCAAATTAATATTGTGTTGGGGCTCGTTTAATCAGCTCCTGGTAATATTCATGGTCAGGGCCGACAACGTGGGGGGGGGGGGGGGCGAAGAGGGAAAAATTGCATCAAGCCCGCTTAATTTGACCGGGCCCATCGATGTATTCCGTTGACGACATTAGTTTTGAGTGTGTCAAAACTATTAAAAGGACCTCAGCATGTAATTACCAACGACTTGAAACTCTGTACTCACTGTAATATTATTGCATCATCTGCAAAGAAAAGGGCCTTCCAAATAAAACGTTGTAATAACTCCAGAAATCCAGAAACTCTCATTTGGGCTTTCAAGTTTCGCCCATTGGTAGAGTATGCATGTCGGGCGTGGTCTCCTTCTCTGTTCAAGGATATCATATTGATTGAGTCTGTGCAGAGGGGTTTTACTAAGTACATACCTGGCTTTTCAATTTGTCTTACTCGGATCGTCTAAAGCATCTACACTTGGATTCCCTCGAACTGCGTCGCACTAGGGCTGGCCTTTATCTTTTATACTTATTGTTACATAATCAAATTGATTTGGATTATGGGAATTTTTTTTTCGCTGAACCACAACATCAATACTCGTGGGCATTTACTGAAACAAAGTGCCGGTTATTTTCACACCGAAATATATAAACAATTTTTTTTTCCAAACCGGGTGGTCCCAGTTAGGAATTCCGTGCCATCCTCTGTAGTCTCATCACCATCCCTTGAGGCTTTTAACAGAAACGTGAACTCGACCAATTTGTCCCGTTTTCTAAAGTGTTTTTAATTTTTCGGCTTGTTTTGTGGCCTTTAAAGCTCAGGTCATGGTGTTAGTGGATGGTAATTCCTTCCTTCCTTACCCTTACAGCACATTTCTGTGTTTGTAAAATCTATTTTTATTTTAATTATTTTATTTATTTAGTGACCAGGTTAATTTCGATTAACGCTTACTTGATCCCCGGAACCGAGTGCCGTCCGTCTTTTTTTTTTTTGAGCAAGCTGAAGAAGCATTAAAAAAATCCTTTTTTGCCTTTAGCCTAAAAAGGGGAAACACATTTGGTATAATCAAGCTCATGCTACCTGAATGAAGTTTTAAATAGTGCACGCACGTTCCTTTGACAGTGCACAGTCAGTACTGTGGGTTGACTGCGCCTTACACGAGAACGATCACTTCCTACAGCCTCCAGTCAGAACTGCCGGAAACTCACTGCCCTAAATTACAAAAAATTACACGCGATGCGTGCACCGACCCCCCCCCCCCCCCCCCCCCCAATACCCAGTCCAGGTAATCCTGTCACCGGCCCTGTTCATAGTGCAGCAACGGTGCACTAATATTCATTCATGCAAACTCTGGGAAAGATAGGTGGTTACGTAGCAAAAGAAGAAAAAAAGGTTTCAGATTATTCGGACAAAACCGTGGGGAAGGGGGGGGGGGAGCGCAGGACCGAATCATAGGCTGGGTTCTCAACCCTGATTTTACGCCCCTGTGCACAAACAAACAGCACAAAAGTGTTTTTCGCTTTGTGAAACGCATCTGATAATGACCAACTCTCTATACGTTTAGGCTAAGGAATGCCATCTAGCGGCGCAAATACGCAAACCCAGAGTGGTTCGGATTACCATATGTTCATTAAAAATGCAAACTGTAACGTGCCGAAATCGACGACTTACGTTTCTAAGGCACAAATAAATTCCATTTACTGCAGCTTGTTTCAACACGGAATACCATTTCAGAGAGTCAACACAAAGAGCAACGTCCGCATAATTTCTAGAACGCCTTCTCAGAAAAAAAAAAGTTAATAAATAAATAAGTCAAGGTACGAATTTAAAAACTCAAGTCACGAGAAAAGAAAAAAAAAACGTGAAAAGAAATGAAAGGTCCAATGAATTTCGGTTAGGAAACTCACAGTGACTCGGGTGGGAATCAGGTTTTGGAACAAATTATCGTCGAGTATTAAGCACTTTTTAGTAATTGACTTTTTTTTTGTTGATTTATAGGAAGATGGCCAGTCAATCACTGTTGAGTTTTTTGGTGGTGGTGATCGTTTATGCCTCAATGACCTTCTCGCAGACTCATAATCCAAGCCTGGAAGCATTAAATGGACATTTGTCGGTAAGTGACGCTATTAAAAAAAAAAAGCTGAGGCACATATTCTGGAAGTCAAGGAAGTACCACTTTGTTAGCACAAACTCGCATACATTCATACAGTCAGTTGTGCCGAAGAAGGCCTCACTGCACCATCCAAGGTCCTACTCCGTATAATTAAAAAAAAAAAAAAAAATTGTCCATAATTTTTTTGCAAAAGTAAGAATGCAAACTCATAAATTTTCGGTCGAGCTACATTAGTTTATTAGGCATTTCCATCTTGCACAAAAATTATTGAATACGTAGCAAGCAAACGAATACAACACTTATCTTTATTATGACCGCATCTAGAGTGTTCTTTCGCCACGCGCGAGATTTGCTGTGGAAATGATGAAAAGAAACAACTACATTGTTTCAAAAAAGTGTGAAATTAGCAGTAATAGCGTATTTTTTTTCTTTACCATTTGTAACTATTTTCTCCATTCTTCACACTAAAAGAACTTTCACTACAGAACAGTGACAATAACGTCATGTTATATATAACTCTATGCTGGAGCCAGTAACTGGGTTAGCTGCAAGGGGCACTGGAATGGGAAAAGAAGGGCGTCTTGCTGAAGCCAATTCTGTTGGAGCGATTTTCTTAGGTCTAAAACGCGCGATTTTTGTGGATCTGTTGGCAGTTACTGACATTTTTAGCAAGTGGAATATTTTTATTTCCGATTGCAACCTCGCAGCATAACGGATCGAAAAAACAACTTTTTTTAAGCCTAAGAAAAATCCACTCTCACAGCACTGTCTTCACTAAAATGTGCCGTTGTTTTCCCCGCCATTTTAATCTAGTGCCCCTTGTAGCTATCTCTCTACGGCGTTATTGTCGCTGCTCTATTGTGTAGGCTACTATGGCAAATGACTTTGTGTTGTTCATGTAGTGCTCTGGGCCACTAGCTGTTATAGATCGGGCTTCCTTATACCACTGCTACTAAAATTTGGCTTAGTCTTCCAACGGAAAAACCTGCATGTCTTCAAAATTATTTGAGGTACGTAGGAATTTCATTTTTGAACTCGTTGATTTCGCGCGCCAAAGATCCCTTGTAATGAAATTTCAACCAAATCAGAACAAAATTAAGATAAGATAAGATAAGGTAAGGTAAGAAAAAGACGGTGCCGAGCCGAGACTCAACAGGGACTTTCCACCCTCACACACACGAACACCGATCAAACATGTCAATCAAGTCGTGTCTTACAGCTATTCAGCGATAGAGCAGAAACAACATGCGCAGGCAGACTGTTCCACGGGAGCACCACACGCTCAGTAAAAAAGCAAAAGCGGCAGTTGACCCTAGAAGTCAGATCCTGTAGATTGAGACTATGACCACGACTGAAAAACGAATTGCAAACGCTTTTCTGTCCCAAATGGACAACCGCAGTCACAGTCAAACCGACACACAAAATTCAAAATTATTTGAGTATTCGACCTCGCTTGCTTCGCTCGCTCACCCAGTAAGTTAGGAGATAAATGCGATGGATGTAAGCGAAATCCAAATGAGAAATTTGTTAGGGCTATACAATACATGGCCGACCGCACCGCTGTGGTGTTTATGAGATACCGTCTGCATTTATCGATGCTAGGAAAAAAATCCTACTACGTTGATTTGGAGACTACTCAGGCCCGTTTAGTCCTACAGAAAAGCTGTTGTCCTGGCCGGGCAAAATATACCCTGAAGTTGCTCCACATCACACTTCCGTCGTAGCATCTGGGGTATCTTTCTAGCTGCAGTTTTGTTCCTCACCATTGTTCTTATTTTTATGCACAGAATTTTTTTGATTTTTTAAATAAAACACCATAAGAGAAAAAAGTTCATAGTTACCGAACGGCAATTGATCAACCAGGGATGTTCGTTCGTCACTAATATAGGAGCGCAAAATGGACGATGCACCATCTGAATGAGAATTTATAGGATTTAGATTATATAGAATTTAAATTGTTGGTATTGTTTTTTCTAGATATTTTCCATCAGATAACAACAGTCACGAGCTTTATCCCGTTAGTAAACCGCTTACTATAAATCCGTTTGAAAATATGTCGTAAATCTAGGATTACACAATGACGTTGTACGTTAAGAAGTGATGAACTCTAAGGCCACGAAAAAAAATGTCTAGATCACGGGCGAGATTGCAAATTGAAGAACCAGGCAACCAGGCATTTTTTTTTTATTTAACCGACCACGTTTCTTTAACATGCACCTAGCTCAAGGCAAGAAATGCAGTCAGCCTGAAAAATATGATACTTTGCTATATGTTTTATTGATATTATCTAGTATGTTTTGTTTTCAGTTTTTTACCAAATAACTTGTTACTGGTTTAAGCTAGAGGCTTTAAATTAGAACCAATGAAAAGCCTGTTACGAGTCGGTTAAAATGGTGTACTGGAATGTCAAAAACGGTCAAAATTTAACAAAAATATGATTTTTAGCGGATGGACCAAGATCCGGATAAAAAATTTTAACCCTCGATAATTTAAGGCACTCGCAAACCAAACAATTAAGTTTGCATAGTCTAACGTTTGACCTGGTCACGTGATTTGATCGATCTTTTAAACCACAGCCAGTGCACTGAAAAATAAATATTCGACCTTTACCCGGATTTGAACCAAGATTATCATGAAGGAAAAAAATATTAAAATTTCCGGACAAATCGGGATATCAGTCAGTCAGTCATATCTGACATGGCGGTCCTTCATGCACTGTGCCCTGTCCACACAAAATTCTTGCGTACGCCACTACAGTCTGTTCCACATTATGTTTTCAGGAAACTGACTGTATGACGCCACGTTTCCTTCCACTACGAGTGCAAAAAACACGTAAATATCCCGCTCGTAGACTCTTAACAGTAACTGTGTTGAGTCTACAAGTGTGATATCCACATGTTATTCACTCATAGTGCAAAGAAACGTGGCGTCATACGGTCAGTTTTCTGAAAACATAATGTGGAATAAACCATATACACGGGAATTTTGTGTGGACATGCACAGTGTCAGATATGAATGACTGACTGATACCCCGATTTGTCCGGAAATTTTGAAGATTCTTTTCCCTTTTTTTTTTAATATAGTTTATTACTCGCTGTTGAGGCGGATATAACCTGGCCATTTTCACCTACGAGGGGGCATTTTTTCCTAGGAGCGTTTTTTCCTGGGGGCGTTTTTTTCTGGGGGGGGGGGGGGGTTGTCGGAGGCGTTTTTTCCGGATACCTGTTGAGGTAGCTATGCCCAACCCCCTGTTGTATCCCACTACGAAAATTCATTCAGGGGCACAAGAGGGTTAGAAGGGGCGCCTGGGGGCGGAGACACGTGCCCCTTGCGTACACCTCTGATTTCGCAACCAGGACCTTGGTTCTCCCCCACCCGCCTTCACACCATGTCCTCGTACGTGATTGGCTGCCCCACATTTCTACCCACATTTACACAACTCGTATTTGTTGCATTTGATGCATGCTATTGCGTGCTTCTGTATTCATTCATAACGCGGTTTAACCACAGGAGTTCCGTTGTTTAACGATTTGTTGGTTCTTCGAGGGAGTCATAGTGTGGTGGGCTAATAGTGTGAGACGGTGACATTTTCTCTTTAACGAACTTTTGGCAACCTACTTTGCAAAAGTAAATGCCCGATAACATTCCCGACTATTCTATGTCACGCAAATAGAATAATTTCGTGGTTCACGAAGCCTATCTTCCAGGTTGTTTCCCAGTTAATAATCAGGCAAACAGGTCCAGTGCCGTATACGTTACGCTGCATTTATTCTGCGAAACTAGGTAATTTTGAACGTTATATGCGTTTCATGTTAGTCACGCTTTGTTAACGCGAAATCAAGTACAAAAAAACAAAAACAAAACCTAGCGTATTTTATTACACGTAGGAAAAGTGGGCGTAGCAGCTCATGCCGGAATGACGCCATCTTATTCAGATTTATTCAAGCGCGCATGAGATCCATGAGTCCCACCAAGAATTTTGGCCCGATGGCGTTCATTTCACAGGCCTATCGAACGGCGTTTTGTCTTATTCAACAATTTTTTCACGATTTATTTTAGGTCAGGAGAAGCAAATTAATGTTGTTCTATTCTGATTTTTAAACTGATATCCACGAATTCATATGCGTATTTACCATTTAATTCCCAGCCAGTGGCAGACCCACAAATTAATTTTGTTTGGAAGGGACAAAAAAGTGTACGTGGACCCTGAAGCTAGCACGTATTTAGTGATACTAGCTGTATCCACGGAGTAACATACGCCGGTCTTGCTGGTTCCAGCATGAAATGAAGACGACCGATGACTTCCCCCCCCCCCCGTTCTCCCCTGAACTCCCTGCACCCCCTAAGTCCCCCATTGTGTGGTCAGATTTTCTTTTCCCCCTGCCCCCTCGCATCGCCTTCCCCCCCCCCAACCCTCCCCCCCCCCCCGCCTGCATTCCCCCACCTTACGTAATCTGAATACCCCCTATCCCTGGTCCACTCCCTTGGAACCTCCGGTGTTTGGTTTTCTTAGGGAAGTAAACACCGTTTTCACTGGAGGGCGCCACTCTTATTCTCAGTGTGACTAAATTGCCTGTTTTTCCGTTTTGATACCGTTTTGAAAAATATAGTTGTTAATTTAAAGTGTGACATAGTTTAATAATACTTTAGAATCGATTCGGGATACGTAAACATGGACAGCGATTGTATTTTTACTACTTAAGTAAGAACCAAACACCTTCGTTTTCTTACTTATGTAAGTAAGAAACCCACGCCTAGCCGTGGTTCTTACTAGTGGTAAGACAACGGTTTCATTGTTGCAGCAGAGTGTCTTCATGATATAAATCCACTGCTGCAACAATGGTCCAACAATGAAAGAGTTGTACAAAATGAGATGATCTACTGTTACTTTCCGGCGACACACTAGCGTGTGTCTGGATTATTATTACTGGACGGCAAGATGGCAAGCCAAATGGGCCATTTATCTTTAACACGGGAGAATGACGTCAAACCATTACATAACCTAATTCGTTACAAGGGTTTCCTCAAAGTCCGGGTGAATTTTTGGCTCACCAGCATTGTTAGCATTAGTTTAATCGTCAGTCTATGCCTTGCGGCTGGCGTTTGCTGATTGGCATTGTTCCATAATAATAATGTTTAATACAATGTAAAACAATGAAACTGATCGTTCAGGGCGCCGTAACTCCAGAACGGCACGCCCAATTGAATTGTCTTTTTCTATAAAGGGTGCATCTGCGGAAGTGACTCTTTCAAATGTACTAAAAACCAGCTTTCTAGGAAAATGGTTTAGTCTGTAGAGACCATTGTATAACGTGACCAATAAGTCCACCGCATAAGACAAAAATGAAACTCACGATTTCAGCGTCAGTCCAGAACTCCAATGTGACAAACCGGAAATTAATAAAAGTTAGTACACGAGTTGGCCAAGTCCCACAAAGCTTATATACCAAATTTCAGTGAAAAGCGTTGAAAGGCGGCAGAGAAATTAAGCATCGACATTTCGGTTTTAACATGGGAGACCGAGGTCAAAGCTTACAGGCAGTACTAATACTGTCGATGATAGCATTTGAGACCTCTATACCATGCGCCATGGCTGTTTGCTGTGACGTGCCTGTCACGTGACTGGGCTAGCCCAATCAGACGGCCAAACAGCCGTTGTTCTCGATCATCATTGGGTAACTCATGGTGACGTCACGGCAAACAGCCATTGCGCGTGGTATAGGAAGCTGATTGTTTGGGTTGTCAGTTCGAATCCGGGCCATGTCAATTAAGTGCATAAAGGTGGCTTACTGTACTACTTTATTTCTAGTGTATGATTTCCGCTGTTTGATTTCCGCTGTCTTCTTTCCTTTATATAATTTACAGCGATTTGAGTAAATTTATTGATCCCCGTGATATTTGGCAGACATGTTGCTCTTGCAACAAATTGGTTGCTATTGTATTGCCATATATTATTATTATCATTAAAATCCTACTTACTATTGTCTCGTTGATATCTTGAGAGTGAAAACTGCAACGTGGTGAAATCTCGTTTTAAGTCGAAGATCATAGTCAAGGATGGTCGAGGGTATTCAAGTCGAGACAAGGTTCAGTTTAGTGGATGTCGAAAGGATTTTATAGTTTGTTAGTCGACAGTGGTACAAGAGCATGTCAAATATCTTGCCTCGACACTAGCCGTACTCCCCAGTATCAGGCCACTGAATTTCTCATCAGGATACGAAACCAATTTTGGGCTTAAAAAGCTGTTGGTCGTGCAGATAGCATTATGTTGATTTGTTTTTATTATTTCTTCAGGCGATTCACAAACTCGACGATCAACAGTGTATCCCACGACTGATTTGTGAACTAGCCTCAACTAAAGACAGGAAGCAACTCACGCCCCAAGAAAAATCCGTCCTTAGTTTATTCAGGTAAGTGCACACGTCATGTGTTTTCATAGTGAATAGAAGTCGGTCTAGTCGGTTATGGGTGATTTTGCTGTTTGAAGTAATGATTTCGTTGCAGCTTAGTTTTGGGGCCTCGTTGCTATAGCAACTGCAAGAGGCCCTTTGCATTTGCCATTTTAAGGGCGCGTTTATGCAACAACTCTCCTTTGCATTCTCGCAGCTAGAATTTAATCGCGATAGCAAAGGTGTCGTTGCCATGACACCGCTTCCTTGATTAGCTAAATCCAACATCGTTTGAGCAAATGCAGTCTTATAATTCGTGACAATAAGATAAAGAATTCCTCCTGATGAAACAATTTTGTAATCGCTTCTAAACTCAATTATTGGCTTGTATCGTTGCGATCTGGCATACCTAAAACCGCCGCCATGTTGGAATTCAGATAATTTCTAGCCCCAAGCTGCGACAATGCAAACCGAGTCGTTGCGTAAACGCGCCCTAAGGGCTAGTTTATGCAACGACAAATTTCTCGCTTAATAGCTTTCACTTGGTTATTACTAAATCTGCTGGCTACTTCTCGCCTTTACCGAAGAATGTGGCCTTCAAGTTGTCTATACGTAGTAACCATAGTAACCGTGGCAAATAGAGTTCGGCGAGCGAGAAGGTCTCCTTGAATAAACGCGCCCTCAGACGCCATTGCGAGATTCAGTCGCAGGCTGTGCGTGTTTCCATACATTAGAAAGTTAACTAGATGTAGCATGTTGCCTCTTCCAGGCCTACGTGGTACCCTGGCGGCAGCTGCGGCTACTAATAATGCTTTGCCGTCCTGCTGCTTCAGAGGTATTAAGCCGCAAAAAAGAATACCATTGTTTCTCATAAGCGCCCACGTCAATAATAGAGTGCAATAAAAAATAAAAAAATTGGGCCCGCATCAAATTGCGAAAAATTGGCTTTTATTTTTTTTAACGTTGCTAGGTTATTAAACGTGCCAGTCTGTAGCTAACAACAGCCTGTTTCCAGCACTACGCTGGCTGTATAGACAAACGGTACGCTACTGTTCAGGCAATACCACCTGTATTTGTTAACTTGGCTAATAGTACGAAGTCCCAAGTGTTAGCGTTTTTCATTTTTATGAGCTAGCTTAACTGACTTTTAACAACACAAGGAAAGTAACATAATTATATTGCAGTTTAACAAAGACAAAAAAAACCCCAAAAGAACCGATTTTGTGATTGAAATATTTTTTTAGTGTCATTATTCATTTTTTTCTATCATGCTCTGTTTTATTCGATGTTTGGTCCCCAGTTCACACTAAAACGTTGGAAATTTGGTCACGCTTCATGCCTGCGGAAAATAAATTTCAGAATGTGCGTTTTTCACATTGTTTTAGGCATTTTTAGAGCAGCTTCACAATGGGAAAAAATGTAAATCCCCCCCCCCCCTACACGAAATAAGTATATGATCGCACGGCATCAGACTTTGAGAGATTCAAAAAAATAAAAATAAAAAGCCGCCTGCCTGCAGTAACTTTTGGTTTCTGCTCTTATGCGAACCAAGGTATTTTTTTTTATTGCCTTAGGGCCTCCACGCACACGGCGGCCAGGTCGCTACGGCAAACGAGAATGTTATGGTATATGCAGCAACAAGCGCTTGGCCGCCACGGCCAGACAGGCGTGGCGGCCACTGGGATCCCGGGCGGCGTGCAGGCGACAACAGGGCGGCCATACTTGCTCCGTGTTCATTTTTCACCATGTGACCGAGAATTATCAAGGGAAAACTGACGTGGCCGCGCGGCACGTCGCCGTGTTTTTTGGCCGCGACGACCACTGGCCGCACGACCTGGCCACCTAGTGCGTGGGTGGCCTTAGTAGCCGCAACTACCGCTATGGCCACGCGTATGCCTGGAAGAGGCAGGATGCTGTATCTAGTTAACTTTCTAATCTATGGTGTTTCCTACGCTAGACCAAAGGAAGCCATCTCGGCAGTCTGTTACATTGTTAAACCATGCGTAATGGCTGTTTGCCGTGACGTCACCACGAGTTAGCCAATAACTAACGACAGCAACGGCTGTTTGGCCGTCTGATTGGAGTAGCCCAGTCACGTGATATGCACGTCACGGCAAACAGCCATGGCGTGTGGTATAGGTTTGTTAAATTACATTATTTCCATGATATTGCAGGTCAGCTCAGGACATCAAATGTAGCTTCTTTTTCCCGGCCTGGGCTAGGAAAGTATCAATTAATATAATGGCGGTAAAATAACATGTGACAGGTTGTGAAGCATTCAAAATGTATATATTTGTTTTACTTGTTGGTTTAAGATGATTTGTCAATGACGGCAGCATTACCAGTCTGTTAATAACAGTCATGTCATAGGAAATGACACATTTTAATTCTACTGCACGCAATAAGAGGAAATATGAGATTTGTACTTGCAAACTCTTGCGAATCATCTCTAAAAATCAATAAACATAAATTGCTGCAAATAATGTAAAGGTAAACTAGAAATAAGCCATCAGCGAAAAATATACACTGGAAATAACGTAGTTTAGTAAGCCACCTTTATGCACTTATGTTTCATTCAAGTGATGTGACCCAGATTCGAATCAGCGAACCATTTCGTTACCAATAATGCCACTTGTCTACTGGTATAAAGATAATAAATACCCCTTCCACACTGGGAAAAAAGTCGGGACTAGCCGCGGGCCCGCCCTGGACCCAAGCCTAACCCATCCACACTCGACTTCGTCTTGAGTCCGGACCCGACCCCGACTTTCAAGTCCTGTTCGAGGTCGGGACTTGAGACGCCAACCCCGTCCCCGTGTGGAAAGGCTCGGAACGTGGGCCCGCTCATTAGGTTTACGTGCGATAATCTCATGCCAGCTGTGGTTTAAACCGAATCATTGGCGACGGAAGGCCAGAGCAGGGACGACGCTAGGGGGGGGGGGGG
>JAHWFP010034700.1:69994-89764 GCA_023313725.1 Lithobius niger | reverse complement strand
CGTTGCTCTCCTAAGCACGGTGCATCAGGGCATTTTTTAAGGAATACGAAGTGGTGCTCCAAATATAGTCTGTTCCACATTATGTTTGCAGAAAACTAACTGTATGATGCAACGTTTCCTTGCACTATCGGGTGCAAAAACATGTGGATATCACAAATGCAGACTTTACGCAGTTACTGTAGAGTCTACGAGTGGGATATTTACATGTTTTTGCACTCGTAGTGGAAGAAAACGTGGCGTCATACAGTTAGTTTTCTGAAAACATAATGTGGAACAGAGTATAGTACAAAAAAAAGGCACGATTCTGTGACTATAGGGCAGATATATGGAAGGGGTGGGAAGGGGGTCGGGGAATTGAATAAATTTGTGGACTTAAAATCAAATTTTCAGAAATTTTACATTTAAAATTTGTTTAATGAATCAATATCCTACGTCATGCTCACAAAATAGTACAATCAAACTAAAACTGTGTTATTTGTCTTGGAATTCGCAATTTGAAATTTCGGAAAATAACCGGTGACGATCGAATTGCATGTATGTGTTTCGTCATAATTTTGTATTTTTTAAAGAAATGATTTTAGGTTTTTTTAAGACGCAAAACGAGTTTGATTTTTAGGGAAAGGGGCACAACGGCTGGTGCTCCACTACTCCAAGATGTTGACTGGTGCTCCGATCGTGAAGGCTGGTGCTCCACTCTATGTTAAGAAATGCCCTGCGGTGCATATATATGCCACCCCTGGCAAACTGTATCAGATTTATCACCCGATGGGCGATATCCTGCATATGGCCAATCCACGAGAACTACGTCAAGATGACGTCGGGGCTGAAGGCTGAGACGCCATCGAGACATAGTTCGAGCGAATTGGCCATGTAAGGGATATCGGCCATCGTCTCATAATTTTGATGCAGTTCGCCCCGGGTGGTATAACTAAGTTATCGCACATTCCCTAACTTTCGAAATGAAAAACAAAATAGTTTGCCTTCAAAGCTGTTTTGTTTATGCAAACTTTATGTCGTCATGTTTTCATAATTTTGTATTGATTCAGTCAGGTTTGCGGCCGATACCATTTGAGCGGTGGGGAGGGGAGAGCTGTGTCTTGAGAGTGGGATTTTCTTTTTAAAAAGGTGTAGGAGAAACGCTTTTTTTTTTAATTCAATGGCCTGATGTCTATTATCGTGTTGCACATCACGGAAAGGTCAACACGTAAAAATTACCTCTTTCTCCTCTCAGACACGTCATGTGACATCACCCCACTTTACTCTGCATTGCATCCATATCATCACACTTTAGTGTGGTGGTATGGGATATGGTGCTGATCGCTTGTATATTGGGAAAGTTAGGAACCCTACGATGATGTTCATATACACAAAAACACATCATAACAGGTAACTTCTTACAGTTTGTTTCATGAACCCCATCACCTTTTAACCATATTGGTCAAAAGGTTAAAAACACTGTGCCTACTCGTTGTATTGTTCGCTGTTCATTCTGCCATTCCCAAATTGTTATTCACTACCTCATCCAAATGCACCATCACGCACCAGTCCACCCATTTCTTCTTGTGAATGCATATTTAGGTTTACGTTAGGTACCGCTATTATTATTCACTTTGGAATTGATGATTTCACACTTTTGTAACTTCAGTTTCTTTAAAATACAAAGCAAAGTTTCAAAGTCTGCTGTAGTTAGGAGTTCCTACACCGGATTCAATCTTTCCATCTTCTTCCTGTACATCCTCTGGCTAATCACCTTAAGAGTCTCCCATTGATCAATTACCACAATCCAGACTATCTGCTGTCCTCTCTGCTGCTGTAAGTGTCCACATTGTCCCTCTTACTATATCTCTGGTAATGGAAGTGTTGCACCTCTCCCCAACCTGCACATGTCATTGATGTTGCAGGGCTACCCAATCTGCACAATGTCGAGCAATATCGAAAATGCACATATCCATCCACCTCTCTGTTCCATTAAAAATGATCCATTTCCTCTCGATGGAACAGAGGAAATGATATCAACCTGTAATTCTGATTCATATGGTACAAATCTCACCAAATGTCTAGAGTAGGTTGGATCGTCACGTGACCTGTTTGTTCTGCATCCATTCCTCAATTCATGATACCAATAGTCGACATTTTCCCGCACAGTTGGTGTATCCCAACGCCTCGTGTGGCCACCAGAATATGAATGTCCTCGCCATTTAGAATCATCTAATCAATCGCACAAAATTCAATTCATGTGATAGTCCAGTTTAGTTTTAGTAATATGAGTGACTACAAGCCACTTAACATGCAAGATACACTCACCTGAAGTGCCACCATCTTGGAAGACGTCAACCTGTAGGAAAGTGGGTGCACGGATTAAAGAACTCTCCCTCCCACAGATATGACACTCCCACAGATATGACAGATATGAAAAAACGGGACCTCGTTTCAGCAACGCGTCGGGGCAATGACTCATGTTCTCACACTTTATTCGCCAGATGCCACTAGCAGATAGCGAAACTAAAACGCAAAAACTATCTAAACCTACTTCCGCTACGAAGGCGTTATGAAAACTACAGCGCATGCGTGCGTATTTTCTGCGTGCGTCGTTCTAATTATACCGCGTCCTCACGGGCGATCGCTGTGCCAGCTGGCGAATCAAGTGCGAAGTATGACTCAGCAGAAAAGAAAACGAGATACCACTTAGCGCGCCAGTGTCGTATCTGTAAGCGGGGAGAGTTCTTTAATCTGTGAGTGGGTAATTATAAGACACCGGAAGTGGCGACCATCTTGGATGACGTCATGGATGTTTACACAAGTTTGGCGTCCCATAACCAGTGGTCATCAGTCCCAGTTTCAGTTTCATATTCGATTATATGGTATTCGTGAGACGATCAGTACCTTCCTAAAGCACCGAACAGAGCGAACAGAACACACCACTGTTAGAGACAGTTTGACTTCAAACTTGACGTCGCGCGTGTACAGTGATGTTGCATCAGCCATTCAGTACCTTCCTAAACTACAACATAGCTCAACAAGCTCAGCAGAGTATTCGATACGTCATACCTTCACCGTGACTAGACCTGGGTAATGGCTGTGACCAGGATTGGCTAATAGATGTAATCAGGCGAGAGCAATGCCATATTGCGAACCATCTCAGGAAGGTGGTTTTGCTGGGATGGTGGTTTGAGCATGCACGACGTAACAGTTTTGACGAAACAGATTCATCGCTGAAGATGTTGACGTCAATCATGCCGCATCAACACGGCTATTAGCAGGGAATGAGCCAAACTGTCACCAACAGTGGTGCGTTTGGTTCGCTCTGTTTGGTCGTTTAGGAAGGTTAACGCTTGTAAACCATGATATATAGTATCTGTATACGTGTGAATCTGTACCGAACCTTATATCATTATTGGTAAAATCTGGATAGGAGAAATATGTTATGACTAGGGAGGCGACGGTCCTTACTATGACGGACCTGGACTCGTTCATGTTCCACTATATGTATGACATACATATCTAGCGCGGCCCAATACAAAAATGGCAGCCTAGTGCGTTTGTAAGATGCCGGACCACTGATCTCTATATGCGATAAGTAGAAGGATCGAACAGCATCAGTCAGTCCCTCTGCAATGATGGCCCCCATAATCAATTATGCCGTGTATATACCTCTAAGTATTAATAAAACACCTACATTCTACTAGCATAACTAAATACAGATGCAAACCTATTTACGTTGCCTTTTGGACTTATATGTCAGACTGCCTGAGCGGGGAATCGAACCAAAGGCCAAGGTCCTACCGCCGAGCCAGACTGACACGGCCAAAAGGAAACGTCCATAGACAGCATTTAACACATGCATATATACATATAAACAAACACTTTCTAATCGCCACTGGAGGGACGCTTATTTGCCGCGCCATCGCCGTGTTTGTTTACATGTATATATGCACGTGTTAAATGCTGCCTATGGACGTTTCCTTTCGGCCGTGTCAGTCTGGCTCAGTGGTAGGACCTTGGCCTTTGGTTTCAAAGGTCCTGGGTTCGATTCCCCACTCAGGCAGTCTGACATATAAGTCCAAAAGGCAACGTAAATAGGTTTGCATCTGTATTTAGTTATTTCTTGTGAGCCTTTGGCTTTCCCGTCTTCTACTAGCATATGATGATACGGTCATATATGGGAGGTTAAGAAGTTGCGCTGCCAGGGATAAAGATACTAGTGATGTTTCTAGAGTTTACTCGTCAGGCAACTACCGTTTTACGACAAAGCTTTAATCGTTCCACGTTATTATTTTCGTCTTAGACTTGCGTATATTCAACTCTTCGTTTCATTTGTATCCTTTAAAAACTAAGCATAATTTGCGCAGATGCACACATCGTGAAACATGCACTTGCAACGTTCAGATCTATAATACAGTAGCTACAATGACGTCATACTGGCGGCGAGGTTAGCGTCTGGAGCCGGTCGTTGAGCTAGCTGCAAGGGCCACGTGGAGATAAAAACATTAGCGAGATTTGTAAAGCCAGTGCTGTGAGAGCGACTTTCTAAGGTCTGTTTTGTCCAATCCCTTATGCTACGAAACATATATTAAGGTTATAAATTGGAAAAGAAAAGACTTCACTTGCTGGAAATTTAAGCAGCTTTCAACAAACCGAGAAAATTGAGCATTTTTAGACATAAGAAAAACACTCACAGCATTGGCTTAACAAACTACGCTAATGTTTTTGCCTCCACGTGTCCCTTGCAGCTAGCTCAACACTGCTAAGTACAAGGTTCAAACAGCATCTGAAGCCAGTCCCTCTGAAATGACAACCCCCATACCCAGTTATGCATGTATATACACCTAGGTATTTATAAAACACATGCATTCTACTAGCAGACAATGATGTGACCATTGACAAGTTAAGAAGCTGTCCTATAAGGGATATAGATTCTAGTGGTGTTTCTAGATTTTACTTGTCATACAACTACCTTTTTACGACAAGACTTAATCATGTCACGTAATCACATCGTGAATATTTTTAAACATGATAGAGCAACAGCAACATTCCAACAAAAAAAATCAAAAGGAAAGGCAAACAAACCCTTTTCTTCAAATCATTTTTTCTCTTTGTTTTATTTGTAAGTGCAGATGGAGGGAATAGTTTTCATCCATAGTTGTTTAGGCTTATAGTGCTCAACTGAATATTAGGTTAACGTATATATATTTTTAAATAATTGGTTTGCAGTTTAAAGGAGTGTACACTGTACTGTTGCTTACATTGTGAGTAATGACACATATTAACGGTGTGACTCATAAAATTATTCAAAACCATTAACTTTCGACTTTCCTAATAACAAATACGTAAACAGATACACGATACATCGAACATCGACATGTATCCGTTTACGTATTTGTTATTAGAAAGTCGCAAGTTAAAAGTCCTGTAATATGAGTCAGACCGTCGATGGAAAGGGGTCAAGTTGTTAAATTAAAAAGTTGGACAAAAACTGGTCAGTGCGTAGACACCATTGAAGGCCGCGTGTCTCACTAACCCTAGTGATGCGAGAGGGTCCGTCACACCATTAAATACGTAGTCTACAGTATGTCCCAGAAGTCCTGTCCACCCAAAATAAAGGGCTATATACTGTATATGAGTTGGTAATAACAACGTCATATAGGAAATCTCCCATGGCAAATCCGATGATGGTTCCCGAACTGACCTTGGAGATCGTTTTCAAGGTCATCCAAATTGTATCTCCTAAACTATTCAAGATATGGGCATAAAGTTAATGAGAAAGTTGTTTGGAATGATACCACAAGTTCAACAAAGGAAACAGAAAGGAAATCGCACCACAAACACGGAAGAAATGTGCAGTACAACCATGGACACTGCAGGGAAGCCAACCACGGGACAGCGATGAGCAATTAATTGTTGCACCAACATGTGGTTGTGTACTGAAGCACTAACGATCGACTAGAGGAAATCCTGTGCCTGATTTCGGTAATTGTATGAAAGCAGGGGCGAAAGTGCGGGGGGGGGGGGGGGGACCGCGGGCACGTGCTCCCCCCTACCCACACAATGAAGTTTGCTACCAGGTTTGAGAAGGTTTGAAAACAATCTAAATGGATCAAAGAAACAGCTCGTGCAAATTAAAAAAAAAAATAATGAGAAAGCTCCGCAAACTTTGGGTACTGCTCCCCTCTGCTCCGAGCGGCTATCGGAAAGGAGCACCACTAAGTACAGATAACCACACTAATTCAAACGCCATGCCTAAAAGTTTGATTTTGTGGGTATTTTTGTTAATTTGTTCTATCTACTTAAATTTGTTCTGCATTATCGTATTTGTGTTTTCCCCTTAATGTAATGAAGGAAACTTGTATTCATTAGTGAAGAATGTGCCTGTATTGTCCTGCCTATGGATTGGTGTTCTGATTATGGTGCACCTTCTAGATATCCATTTTCAGTGCACCTCCGTTTTCAGCTTCAGTCCGTTCCATGCTTGCTGGATGGACTGTTTTCTGCATAATCTTCGCTTCAAAACCCCTTTAAACCTAATTAGGCAAAGAAATAACTGTATTTGATCACTTGTTAGGCTTATCGCTGCCCCTTGATTGGCTTCTCTACACGGTCCAAGTTGTTTTGCCAATATTTTCCGTGTTTACGGCGCGATTTCAATCTGTTTTCTTTGTTGGCCTTGTGTTATAATCCCAAACAACTTTCTAATTTACTTTAGGTCCGTATCTTGAATAGTTTAGGAGATATATTTTGGATGAGCTTGAAAACGACCTCCAAGGTCAGTTTGGGTATCATCATCGGATTCGCCATAGGTGATTTCCTATATGAGTACGGTGTTATTACCTTTATTTTGGGTGGACGGGACTTCTGGGACATACTGTACATTAGCACTACGTGTAACTTCGGTCAGAGTATGGCTCTTAAAGTCTTTGACTACGGATACGTGGCTCTGGATATACTGTAAAGTTTTTGCGGGAGCGACGTAACTTGAAGGGGACGGAGTAACTTATATAACTTACTCCTTTTTTTTTATAAGATGGGCTTCTAGAGGTAAGATCGTAGGTGTCTTATTAGCAGTTATTCCTGTGACGGTCAAATACAGATTGAACTAGGCCCTGTGGGGAATGGACTTAAACCTGATTTGTGTTTTTGTCTAAATAGGGCGAGATTGGTTAACCAAATCGTGATTGACTCATCCTAAAAGCTCTACTCCGGCACTCGCTTGAATCGTAGCTTTACGGTCGATGGTGGTATCCCAACCTGACAATGCTAACTGAGTAGATTTAACGGCTGGGTTGTAACTCAACAAACTCTGCACAAAGGCTGCATAAGCATAATTATTGTTTGTACCAGTGGGCATTTTACCGTTAATCTTATATCTACCTGGAAAAACATGGCATGGTACCCATAAATTCATAGGTTATTGCGATTACTGTCAGACACCGCGTAAGTGCTTCCATCTGCTGCAACTTCCTTTACTTTCATGTATATTAAAGGTTATGATAAGTTGATGTCATCTTTGGTAGTCCCCTCAACCGCTATTAGCTGAAGCAGCCGCTGAAAATAAATCAGCAGAATTTTCGCCTCATTTTCGTTTGCCTAGCCAATAACCAGCCACCACCAAAAATTTACTGGCCACCCGTACTGTAATTTTTAGTTGGTCAAATTTCACACTCAGTCGTCATTCGGATTCGTTTTTGGTGAACAGGGTGAATGGCATCGTGAATTTTCTAAATCCAAATCTGAGGTAAAAACTTGGCATCCGCACCCCACAGGAACACAGAACAGAACAGAATGTTCCCTCCCACTTATTTTTGAGGTCGTATAGTACACAGTCTCTGTTGCTATTTGCTGCCTACCAGCTTGATCAGAGTACGTGACTACAACTCCTCAATAGCAAGGCTCATAATCTATATCCCTGCTGCCAGAAATGGAATCCAGGGGTATCACGTACAAATTTCTTATTTAGATTTGTTTTCTTTACGAATATGGGCTATGATTTACTGAAAATTCCATTTGAGCTAAAAAGTGTGTTTAAAACGTAATGTGGCATAAAACTAAAATCTGCTTACATAATCAATGCTTTAGCTTAAAAAATTTGTATGTTGCTATCAGTTTAATGTAGGAAATGCCAAAATTAGTGCAGGCTAAGCAGATAGTCGCAAAAATCGATTTAAGCTGATAGCGGCTGAAGAAATAGTACGCGAAAGTCAGCTGAATATTTTCATTATCCAGTCAAATAGCTTAAAATTGAACGGCTGAGGGCACTAATCTTCGGAACTTGGAATTACTAAATCCATCACTTAATTTGCCGCAATAGTGGCTACGGATCTATATTCTGCACGTTTTGTCTTTTGTATGCAAAGTTGGACGGGGCTGACTGAAAAAAAAATCAAGTGGCAATAAAAGACCCTTGCAGGAGTGGAAGAAGAAACGCCATATTTGTTGCAGTACAGAATGAGTGGGTAGAGGGTGGGTGACTCGTTATATACCTGTAACAGGCCTCTCAGACCACTAATTAGTAAATATAGGTTAAAAAATAGGTAGTAAAATTAAAAATATAGGTTTTTATAGGTTATTTTTCAGCAAATAAATAGGCTCTTGTAGTTTTTTTTTGTCTGTTTATTTCATTGAGCACACTTATAGGCAGAAAAGATGATTTAAAGATGTTTTTTTTTTTAATATGACGAAAAGATGTTTTTTTGTGTGCTTGCGCAACGATCTAGCACGTTTCTACTGGCTGACTGTGGGGGCTGCCATCTTGCTTATCCTGGTGGCGTGAGTTCGATTCCAACCGTCGACCATTACTCTCTTTTTTTGTGTGTGTGGGGGCTTCGTTGTTTGTGGTTTTTTTCCTGTGCGTGGTGGGAATTTACCTTGCCAAATCCATGCAACTTTTTTTTATTTTTATTTTTCCTCTTTTCGTGTTCCTGTTTAGTTGGGCAATCTATTGTTTTCCTTACTGGAAGTGTGAGTTATGGAAAATTTCCTTCACAAGTCATCTGGTGTGTTGAGGGACCAGGGAGTTTCCCCTATTCTGAGGGAAAATCAGGTGAAGGATCGATGCCGCACCATGTTCTTTGATAGTATTCAAACGCCACCTCCCGGCCATCTCAAAACTTTTTGCACACCAACCACACCTGATCTCCACGAACTTTCGACGAGCCTCTTAAATCGCTTGGAGGAATTCAGGCTCGAAAACCTTTTGTCTTTCGCCCCCATTACCATTGGAGAACTTGGTTTGCATGCTTTTTAACGCAAGAAGTGTCATTAGGAACATTGGCTACGTTAAGGATCTTGTGAAGAGCAATACATTTGATATTATTTTTGTTGTTGAACCTTGGCTCGCTACTGAGTTTACCGATTGTATGCTCATTGACTCACGTTTTTATTCTGTAGTTAGACGTGATAGGGGAGGCATACGTGGGGGTATTTTTGTCGTCCATCGATAGGAAATCCCACTTGCCCTGGTCGAGGTATCAACAAAGGCGGAGTGTTTTTAGCTAGTTTTACCCCAGCATCATATCAATTTTATCTTGGGGTATCCACCAAATAGCTATTGCAAGGGCACAATTCTTAATATGTGTGAATTCATTGTTGATACCATAAGCCCTGTTCATTCAAACATCGTTCTGGGCAATTTCAATCTGTGCACTGTCGACTGGGATCGAAATCATGCCAGCGACAGTTACCATGATTATTTCCTCGACCTTATTGCCCCACTTGGCCTATGCCAGTTGGTAGATAGATCCACTAGGGGGGGGGGGGGGACAACATTTTAGACCTTGTCTTTACACATGAGGACCGACTGGTTTATGACCTTTCCGTAGGCTGTCATATTGGTAACCGTGATCACTGTGCGGTGTCTTTCTCACTGAACCTCTCTTGTAATATAGATGGCGCCAATTATCCAGTTACCACTGATGTTGATAAAGGAATGATGAATTTTGAAAGTCTACGAAACTCTTTAACTATAATAGATTGGGACCAACTCATATTTGGAGTCCACCCCAATATTGAGGAGGCCTGGCGCTGTTTCCACAGGGTCTTGACAGGCCACATCAAGTTTAACCGTGACCAGCGCCGATTGTGCTCCAAAAGGGGACGTTCTACTCCATGTAATATTGTGAAGCTTAATCGACTCAAACTCAAGTGTTGACACTGTTGGAAGGCAAATCCTTGCTCTGAAACTCTGCTTGCTTATAAAAGCAGCCCGGAAGTAATATTCTATCGCAACTGAGACTTGGCATAAAGCCAGGGAGATCTCCACCTTACGTGAGAGTAACCATGCAGCACTTTTTTAAACTCTATAGGAAACTCAATTCCCAGTCACGTACGATACCTCCACTTAAATCTGAAACATCCCTCATAACGGACAACCGGGTTAAAGCTGAACTCTTATGTGACATTTTTGCTTCTAATGTGATCGTTGATGATGGAAACCAGGAATTGCCCTGACATCAACTTTTGGACACTGAAAGTTCATGTCTTTAGGTCACGTTTACACTGGCTTTGGTATATCTCGCTGTTAAAAAACTGAAACCCAGTAAATCATGCAGTCCGGATGGTCTTTCGGCTTTCTTACACAGTGAACTAGCGGGGGTTCTTAGTTATCCCCTTTCCAAGCTTTTTTCCCTCTCCTATTTCCACGGTAAACTTCCGGCAGACTGGAGCTCAGCAAATGTTATACCAGTGTTTAAAAAGGGCTCCTCCTCTGATCCATCAAACTATCGTCCTAGTGCCTTGACGTGCATGGTGTGTAAGATCACGGAGTCTATTATCCGAGACCTTATAATCACGTTTTCTGACTCCCATTCGCTCATTACCCAGGATCAGTTTGGCTTCCTCCCAGGTAGATCTGCAATGCATTAACTATTGGTGGTTCTTGACAGATGGACCTG
Organism: Lithobius niger; assembly: GCA_023313725.1. NCBI lineage: Eukaryota > Metazoa > Arthropoda > Chilopoda > Lithobiomorpha > Lithobiidae > Lithobius > Lithobius niger. The sequence continues at coordinate 78,881 of JAHWFP010034700.1, read as the reverse complement.
GGCATTCAATCAGAGAATCCCAACGGACATTGTGTACTTCGACTTTAAGAAGGCATTCAAGTCCGTGGTACACCGTAAACTTCTTAAGATCAAGGGCTGCGGGATAAACGGTGATCTTCAAAATTGGCTTGCAGCATTCCTCACCCACCGAACTCAACGGGTACTTATATCAGGTGTTCACTCACCTTGGGTAGATGCCCCCTATGGGGTTCCCCAGGGCTCTGTCGTGGGTCTCTTGCTTTTTCTAATTTACATGAATGATCTGAAATATACTGGGGATCTTTGTTATGGGTATAAGTTTGCAGATGATTTGAAAATAGTTGAGGAAAATTACTCCCCTACCTGCTCTTTGGCCCTTTAGACCGAGATCCTACATTTTGAAGACTGGTCAAATAAATGGCAACTCCCACTTTCAGTCCTGAAGTGCCATTCCTTCCATGTGGGCAAACAGAACCTCTGTAATTAGTATATACTCAAAAATCAGACTATTCCCTCGAAATCTGAAGTGCGAGACCTGGAAATCTGGTTTACCCAAGACCTGAAATCATCCCTGCATTGTACTAAGATCTGTGCGTCTGCATACTCCTGTTCTGCTATCGTTAACAGGTGTTTAAAATCTGGTAATGTCCAAATTAAGATTTGGGCCTGTAAGGTTTTTGTACGGCCTCTTCTTGAGTATGCCACTCCTGTTTGGTCATCATATCTTGCTCGAAACATTGATGCTCTGGAGCGTGTCCAGCGTAGATTTACGAAAGGTCTCCCGGATTTTCGGGATTTGAATTATGGGGAACATTTGTCCAGGGCTGGCCTGGAACTCCTCGAACTGCGTAGGCTAAAATTTGATCTTATCACGGTTTTTAAGATTCTGCAAGGACATATTAAGGTCGACTTCCCCTTATTTGATTTGGCGCCAGTCTTAAATCGCACTGCAGGACACAGTTGAAAATTATTATATCCCAGTTCTCATCTGGACTGCCGTCGGAATTTTTTTTCGGTCCGGGTCATTCCGAATTTGGAGCGCCCTTGACAAGGAGATTGTAAATGCAACAACCGTGTCAGGTTTTAAGAGGCTCCTTCAACTGGCTGAGCTCTGTATATTTCTTAAACGGCCTGTTACTGCATAAAGGAATGCATCACACACAGCCTACCCTCAGGACCAGAGTAAGCGGCTCACCCCCCTTCTGCCATCCTTCCACTCGTGTGGTAAATTTTTATTTTTTTTTTATTTATTTATATTATTTTATTCTTGTTTATTACAATAATAATTCGCTTCGCTAACTCTTTTGGCGTCGATCCATGTTTCATAAAATTTAGTTGATTTCTTTTTTATCAGTTTATGTGTTTTAAGAGTGACCTGCTGATAACCACGTTTTCAGTGTCTTGCACTTGGACTCCACGAAAGGGCATGCTAGTCACCCGACTTCGTTTAATGACTAAAAGGTAAATGAGATTGCAATTCAAAAACACATCGCTCCGGAACCAGCTTTTAAAAATACAGGTTTTTATAGGTTATATAGGTTATTTTTACAAAAATATAGGGTCAGAAATAAAATATAGGTTTTTATAGGTTGGCTGCGACCCCTGCTTTAATTTAAGACAGTTCTAATATTTAACGTTTTTTTTCTTTTTTCAAATTTGCTCCTACTTCTTTTCCTCCCCTTACAATGTTTTACCCTTGACATTTAGTCGACTTTCGCTTTCTTTTTCCTGCCACTTCCCTGTTGTTGTAACCGGATCTGCTGGTCGGAAACACAGGCACACAGCCAGGAATTGACGTAGTGCCGCGGACCATGAGGAGTTGCACGCCTGCCGAGTTTAAAACTTGGTGCAAAATCGGTCTACGACACGGCTGCAGTGGCAACAAACCGGAAGTGAAAACCTGTTCTAAAAAAATCAGTCCTGCGGAAGTCACGAAGAAAGAAAAAAAAAAGAAGTTGCCAATATTCACCAAAAGAAGCCAGTGGAAATACGCAATATGTGGCTTTAAGAAATGTTTTAATGTGCATTTTACTACTTTTAGCTTATTTCAGTTCCCAGGAGGACATAATTTGTTGATTGTCTTGTCTTAATGAAATACAGTTTTAGCTGTCTTATAGATTCTTGAGTCTTGGTTTAAATCCAAGAAGGGAATTAAATTATCATGAATTTGAATTGTATAATGTTTTTACAGTGATTTTAATAAATGAACTTGAACTAATTTTATAAAACCTTATTGCATACTAGGTGGTATGGGGTAATTATAAGGTAGGTCTCCCTTTTCCTAAGCGAATACTTGGGGGGGGGGATGTAACCAGTTATTTATGTACAGCAGGACACAACACGAGTCAACACTCGTGGTGCGCCTTGCAGTTACATAAGCTGCTTGTACACCCTGCAAACTTCTGCCTAAAGCAGAACTTGGCCGAATGCCAACAGCCGGATAGCGAGCCAGCCCCACTGCTCAACCAGTTCAGACCGGTTCGCACCTGTTAGCCAGTCACGTGACGTAAAGCCTCAGGCAAACATCCATTGTTTGCCAGCGTATAAAAGAATCCTGGAGGACCACTGAAAGGCCAGTTGATGTTAGGGAGACGACTGAAAGGTTGCTCTCTCGTGACTCTGCTAGAACAAACGAAGCTGCAACTTAAGTTTGTGCCTAATATGAAATTACTCTGTGCACAGACCCCTAGATGTGCAGTAAAGGGGTGAATTGGGTTAAAACATTGCCTTGAATTCAATCGTCTACTCCCTGAATAGTTACAGAGCATGACACTGATTTTGAGTAGCACGTAAGGGTAGGGAAAATAAGCAGGATAATGGCAAAAGTGGGCATCTCCTGTGATTGCTCCCCAAAGCAAAGGAAGCTACGAAGGTAGCACTTTCTCAAGACGGCTGAAGCCTCTCTCTCAACCTGTGCCTCAACTGGAATGGGCCCAGAGGACATAAATGGTACCTCAGAACATTGCCAGAGACCGCTCCACACTGTGGGTTGTCCGCGCCCCCCCCCCCCCCCCAATTGATTTCCAGTCAATGCATGCTGAAGAGCTTGACATCTCTCGCATCTAGGCCAAGGATCAGGTAGCCCAAAGTATGGTGCCGATGGTTTCTTGCAACAAGTAAGTGACCCAACTAGCAAAATTGGAGTGTCTACTTGACTGGAAACCAAGTAGCCAATGACATAAGCGGTCTGAATACCAACATTAGGGGTCTGCTTAACAAGAGACTTGGCTTTAGCGTTGGCTTGGCATCATCTAACCAATGATGTTCATTTTTCCAGTGTCACTGAGATGTGGCTCTCCAACAATATGTATGACAGTGAAGTTGAAATTGATGTCTATAGTGTGTATAGAGGCAATAGGAAAGAAACTATCCATGGTGGTGTAATTGTAGTGTATGTGTCTTGAATAGTTACAAAGCTGCTCAGCATGCGCTCTTTGCCAGGGGCAGGGCTGAGGCACTGCAAATGTGGTTGTATTGTGGTGATGCAAAACTTGCGTGTGCTAGCAAGAGTATGTATAATTAGACATCCTTTAATGTGCACTTCATTTTTGGGGTTGGAGAAAGTTTCTACAGTACATCCAATTCTGTGCCTTGGTCACTTCAACATTCTCAGAACCTAGTCGAACCATGTGTCACTATAGGTGAGGGCACTAGTGCAAATGAAAAGGATATCATTGAGCTGGTTCTACTGAAGGAATGATAACAAGTTGTTGTTTTTCCAACTCGAGTTGTCGAGAATCAGCAGCCTGCAATTCTTGATGTAATGTTTGTGGGCGGTCCGTGTTAGGTTACTGACATCCTACCTGGTCAGCATCTGGGTAATTTCTGATCATGGGATTGTTTTGTGTACATTTGATGATTGGTGTGAAGATTTGAAGGATGTTACTATGATTGGTTTTAATTATGGTAAAACTGACTTCAGTTTGGTCCGTGCAAATACTGGTCACATTGACTAGACTAATATGTTTAAGGACTGCAGGACGGTAGATGCACTGTGGAAGGTGGTGGTAAGATGACTTTGTTCATCAGCACACACCATGTTTTAAAAAGAAAAAGGGCAAATGGTGCCTATCTGAATATCTTGTTCATGGAATTAAATTGAAAAACAAATATTGCTGGATAATATTTAAAAAACCCACACTGAATTAAATTTATCAACTTCAAGACTCAGCGTAATCGAGGTGTGGTTTCTCTTCTTAGCAGGGACATGCACAGGCCTCCAAGAAGTCAGGGGCAACACTTACTTTTGTCTCGAGACCTTTATTTGGTGATGTTTTTACTATCTCTTTTTACCCCCCCCCCTCCTTTTTGGCTTTTTGGGATTTATCTTATCTGCCCCTCTTTGCACCACTTTCCCTGATGAAAATGAACTGCAGAAAAACTGCAGAAATGGAATGAAACTGCAGTTTAACTGCAGTTTCGACGGCAACTGCAAAAAAAAACAAAAAAAACTGCAGTTAAACTGCAGTCTATGTGAAATGGAACGAAACTGCAGTTTAACTGCAGATTCGATGGTAACCGCAAAAAAACTTTTTTAAAAATGTAGTTAAACTGCAGTTTATGTGAAATTCAACAAGCTAACTTTAACTCCATTTAAACTGCCGGGAAGGTTAGATACAACTAAAAGTAACACAAAAACCGCAGAAATAGGGGCTCGAAAACCAGCAGTGTGGGCATCATGAAACACGGTTTGCCAACGCAGCTAATCCACCCCCGCCCCACGCGCATTTTAAGCCTATCCACATGTTATTTTCTTTACTACGCATTTTTTTTAATTTTGGTTGCACTGTTTTTTTTTTGCCCTACTAGTCATGTAGTGTGATCGGCATTTGGCGATGACAAAATTGTCATTAATAAACAGGACAGAAAGCCAAACGGGCTCGATTAATAGTGATCAATTAAATAGGGAATGTAAAAGATTTACATTTATTTTAATTGTTAGTTACCGAATTCTCAGAACAAATTATTCGGCAATAACTATTTGTAACAATATTGACTAACATACACTGTGAGGCGCCTTCAAGAAAAATCCAGGAAGTCGTCCCTACGTTAAAAATGTTCATGCATGCTCATGTTGGACATGGGACCACCACCTACAAAGTTAATGACCTTGTTGATGTTATGGTAATATGATAACTACCGCATCACCAACTATAAATTACTCTATAAATTAAAGTGACCGTAGTTAAAAGTTATTTTGTTCCAAATGACTGTTTTCAGTGTTACACCCCTTTTTGCCAATCAGATCTGATACCGATAAACTAATCGAGTACTGGGATCCGATAACTAATATTTATTTTTTTTTTCTACTAAAATTTGGAAGCTAAGCAAACTTTAATTCAACTTGATTTAGAAATGACAGGACATTGTTAAGAAAAATGTTCAGTTTTATTAATTTGATGATAACTTTCTTGCTCTGTTTTGTCTGCTTTGGAATTGACTTTGTTACCTTCATTTCTCTCCAACAAGCTGTTGTAGGGAAGAGACTGCGTCTTTCTTTAGACAGTTTGGTCGGTTAGGTTTTTTTTGGGGCGGAAGGAGGGAAATGGCGTAAAGTGTATCACTTGGGATTTGTGAAAGTAGAAGTTTTTTTTATTTTGTTTGGGGTGTGGGGGGGGGGGGAGGGGGCACAAAAATTATTAGTTGCTCCTACAGAAAAATGTCTAGTTACTGCCATTTGGAACTTATTTTTGATTTTGCTAAATGACTTGCAGCCAACCTACCGACTTAAAATTAGCTCTATTCGAATGCTGTCGAAAAAAGGGTAAAATGGTATTTGAACGTCAATTTTTGGCAAAATTATAGAAAAAATTAAATTTCACCAATAATGAATAAATGGGTGAAAAGTGCACATTAACAGCAATTAAAAAAAACTGTAAAATAAAGGCAGTAACACTGCAGGTTGTGAAGTTCAACAAGATAACTCCAAAACTGCAAAATAACTGCAGTTTTCAGCAGGCCAACTCAGAAACTGCAAAATAACTGCAGTTTACCAATAGTGAAAGTGATGTTGTGTCACTTTTTAAATTATGAACAAAGTTTTATGGTACAAGAAAGGGTTAGTATGGTGTAGAACAATTAATGCCAATTGACTGTTTAAAGTCAAGCCAACAGTTGCATAACTTTAGCGGATATCCATGAAATACAAAACTTGGAACCATATACATTAACGCTTAGTGACTGGCTAGGTATATAAGGCTGGATGACAACTTGCACCATTGTAAGTAATGTAAGAGTGTATTAGGCTTAGTATGCTTCTATATTAAGAATAAAACTTGTGGAACCGAAACATTCATAACTGTTCACAAACAGCCTATTCTAATATTAATGTTTGAATGGTAACTGGAATTTATATTATGAATTTTTTTTATTTTAATACCAAAAGCAATTATTGGAAAAAACTGAAGTTTAACTACAGTTTGAAGTGCAGTTTTTTTGAGGTGGGCAATTTACAGCACTTTTACTGCACTTCTTTTCTGTAAATTTTCTGCAGTTCATTTTCAGTTATTGTCCCTTTTCCTTTTTTTTTTTTACCCTTTAACACCACCGCTCCAGCAAATGTCGGCCATTTAGTTTTCAGAAAAAGGACACGTTGCCATGAGAGCAGGGGCTGGCACCACCCTCTGGCCCCCTCCTCCCCGTGTGTGCATGTCTCTGCTTCTTAGTTCTTTGAGTACAATAATTTGGCTGCTACCTGTCGTTGGCAGAAAAGTAACCAGAAGCCCCTTTTTACTTTCTGAGAAGCCTTAAAGAAGGCAGAAAGAGCCCATTCAGCTGGACACTAACCAAGGTGTGTCACTTTCCCAACCCAGAGACATTGCCGCTGAGCAGAATCGGAAATTCGCTAGTGTTTTTCAACCTGCCGCAGCAAAAATCTGTTGTGGTGCTCAATCCAACGTCCAAGACAGAGGATTTATGCTGATACAGAATTGGTTTTTAGCAAAATTAACTTGCCTGGACCATACTAAGGCCTCTGGACGGAATGGTCTACCTGCTCATGTCCTGAACTGCTGTACCAAATATTTGAATAGACCCATTTGCACTGTGGCTAATACCAGCCTTGCTACTGGTTGAGTACCCATGGTCTGGAAGCAAGTGAATGTTTCTCCTATACCTAAGAAGGGAAATCCATCTAATGCAGAGAAGTACCAGGCCAGTTAGTTTGCTATCAGTGGCAGGAAGGTGTTGTGAGGCTGGTATTGCATAGTTATTATCGACTTCATGTGTGAACAAACAAGGTGTCTGTGACAATATCCAGCATGGCTTTGTTCCTGGAGGCCCATGTGCAACTAACCTCTTGGCACAACGGCAAACCTGGCCCAGAGCTGTCACCAAGTAGTTTCAGTGCGAAGTGATCCACATAGACTTCTCCTGTGCTATTGACAGCATCCGCCACCATCTGCTTAATCAAAAGCTGGGAGGAATGAGCCTGTCAGGAGTTATCATTGCAGTGGATCAAAGATTATGTGTGTGATCGTAGGTAAAGGGTTGTGTACAGTGGGTTCAATTCTGAGTGGGCAAGTGTTACATCCGGCATGCCGCAGAGTTCATGTTAGGCTCTTTGCTATTTAGGATTTATGTTGTCAACTTGCATCATGGAATGTTGTGTTCAGTCTGGAAGTATGTGGCTACCACCAAATTATCCCAGGTCATTCATAGCTCTGAAGATGAGGACTCTTTGCAGGCTATTCATGTAAAACTTGATGATTGGTGTAGATCACGGGAATGCCCATCAACGTGAACAAATGTTTTGTCATGCATGTCAGTGATGGTGAAAGGCAGTACTGCTTGGGGGTCGTAATTTTAAGGAGATGAAAGAAATCAGAGCCCTTGGTATTCTCTTGATAGGCCAGACTGTAGATTGAAGCTGCAGTGTGTGCTGGTAGGAGGATGGTGTGTTTCCTACACAGATCTCTTCTGAAACTCGGCTTTCAAAAGGCAAGCCTTGTGTCCAAGCCTTGTGGCCTAAGTTGGAATATGCAGAAACAGTATGGTTTCTGTGGTAGGTGAAGGAAACTGACAACCTGGAAAGAGTCCAGTGTGCTGCTTCCAGGGTGTTTACCCGTGCCTTTAATGTGCCTTATTAGGAGCACCTTTATCGGATGGCCTTACCAGCTTAGCGGAAAGGTGGTGGAGAGGTGCCCTGATTGATGCCTACAAGATTTTTTTGAGGGGGTGGGGGGTAGAGGAGGCCAGTCTCACTCTAGAGTCGAGGGATTTTTTCACCAGTGCCGCTACTGACTTTCTTCATGGAAACCAAAGAAGGCTTTTCCAAACCTGTGGTCAGATCCAAGTTTGACAAATTTGTGTGGCCTACTCGATGTGGGACTGGAACGGTTTGCCAGAGTCGGCGTGCCGGTAACTAGTGTCAACAGCTTTAAAAACTGGTATGATGCCTACGTTGCTGTGTCGTAAAACCTGCCACCACTGTCCGTGGGCTTTTCGTGTTTCTATTTTGGTGTGTCTACACTTTTCCCTGTTCTTCTTGCTTCCCTTATCTTGTACGATTACACAAGCTTGTTCTGTTTTGCTTTTTATTGTATTGAATTAAATAAATTTTGATTGGTCCGTGGCTGCCATAGACTTATTCTCTTACCTACCTTACACCCTTGGATTTAGTGCAGGGATGCGCTGATTTGCCCAAGGCTGATGATCCCAGACAAGCACTAAAACGGGTGACGAGGAGAAACCTTTCTGAAACTCTTTACTTGCTGCAATACCATGGAACTGTTACAAGCTATGAGGCCATCTTGTCATCTCTCTCTCTCTATTTTCGAGAGATGCGTGCTCACCCTTTGGAGAAGGCCAACTGTGTGAGTGTGCGTGGGGCCTTGTGGGCCCTGCACCCTCACATTAGTACACCAGTGGTACGACCAGCCATGGTACGACTCACAGAGGGCCTGTGAGT
>JAHWFP010034700.1:36001-69594 GCA_023313725.1 Lithobius niger | reverse complement strand
ACTCACAGGCCCTCTGTGAGTCGTACCATGGCTGGTCGTACCACTGGTGTACTAATGTGAGGGTGCAGGGCCCACAAGGCCCCACGCACACTCACACAGTTGGCCGACGGCACACACACACACAAACATATTTTTGCGTTCACCTGTGGTACGACTTGGCATGGGTGGGCAGAATTAAAGTGGAAGCTGTGGAGGATCTACGAAGGGGCCGATGGGGCAGCTGCCCAGCCTCCATAGACGTCAGGTAATGCTCCACGAATTACGATACTTGTTACATGCTACTTACATCTTAACATGACCACAAGTAAATACAGAATAAATCACAAGGTAAAGCCTTGGGGGAGGGGGGATGAGACGTCACTGTCGAGAGCCGGTGGGGCGTATTACAAAGCAAAAAAATAAAACCCAATAATTTCCTATCTCCTCCCCTGCTTGGCAGCAGCCCATTTTTGTTAAAAAATACCATTAGCAAGATTAAAGCAGACACTTTTTGTTGGACATTCAATATATTTGGGTTTTCATTACTACCATTTTGCTCTTGGGTGGACTACGGTGCTCGGACAAGTGACACGAAACGAACACGCCCGGGTACGGCTGATAAAATAGTGTACGTTTTAAAACTAAATACTGTATGATTTAAGGAAAAGTAGCCAAACTAACTTCACAAATTATTTGGAAAATATTTTATTTATTACTGAATTACAGGAGTATCATTAAGTTTATATGTTGGAAATAAGTATTTTGTATATTAAGCAATGCACACCCAAACATCTTATCACAGGTTAGTTTCTACTATACTGTGCGGTAACGTCAGCTCAACGAAATATCAATCTTTGTTTTTCGTGCGCATGCGTATTTGCAATCCGATGTCGCTGAATTCCGTTCGTTACTGCCGATTGGGTATTAGAACGCATTTTGCCGGGTGGTGGCGCTGTAAGTTAAAAATGTCTGCCACCATGTGCGTTTTCGTAGGAACATTCGTGCACGTTGGAGGAACTTTCTGTCGGGAAAGTGCATTACGGCAGGCGTGGAAGTTTTCCATTTAAGTTACGATAGCTTAAAAACAATGTGGTGTGAAAATTGTCAGGTACTTCAGCAGGTAAATGAAATTAGCGGCGATTCCAAATTCTTAGTTAGGCCTTTGTCAGGGCCTAATTTATTGTTATGTGGTTGTAGATGCGCCGGCGTTTATAACCGCACCGGCATTCGACGTTGGGCTTACGTTTTTTGGTAACTTACACATTGTTTGTTGTTAATGAGGGTACGTTCGTACAACTGTAATAATTCATTCGTTATGTTGCGCTGGGATGGGATTGTTTTTATGGGTAGGCTATCTTGATTTACGATAGCTCAAGGAACAAATCTCAAGATATGGCGTTACTTGATTTATCCCACGTATACTAATTTTGAATGTAGCGAAAGTCTAACATGAGGGGGAAAAATCACTACTTTTACAAACGTATGACCTAATGTTGCAAAGCTACACTGATTTCATGATGTTCTAATAATGCCGAACACGTGGTATCCCATGCTGGATTGAGGGTTAGCTCAGACCAGCGCTCTGGGTTTCACATTAGAAATCCTGTTAGGATTAGCTCACCGATTTGTTTCATGTTGCGCTAGAATTACCTAAAAAATGATCAGCTGAACAACTTTTTCCTATACCGTTTTTGGGGAAAAGGCCTAGTTTGGCCCTCATAAATTATCGAAACTTGCTCTCTGTGATGTCAATTACAGCCTTCGTGTGTTGTGTGTGTTGGCAGCCTTACCACGAGCCGATGAAGCGAGCCCCCTCCCGGGTGCGAGGGCCTTTCATTTTTTCGTTGCCTTTGCACGGTGCACTGGTTTGTCGCAAAGGAGCCCTTATTCTGCTCATGTTCCTGAAATTCTCAGTCCGTTATTAGTGGCCGTGTTTAGCCCTTCTAGGTTCATCCTTTCAACAATGTACGTCCTATACAGGTTGTGTCACACCGGCCTGCTTTAATTGCTAAAAAATAAGCAGACGGTCCAGCCCACATACAAAATTTACCGTATTCTGGTATCAAGGATGTACCCAACAAAATCCGACTAGACCTATATATCGAATGAATCTTTAGTGTGTGAATCCAACCCTAAGTCAACAGTGCAAGAAATATTGTCCCATGAAAATTTCTAACAAAACCACTCACTAATTTAATTTTTTTGTGTAAAATTATGCGAGAATTGCACGTTCTCAAAAAGTCATAAACGTTTTAAGCAGAAAAATTAGTTTTCTGTTTTTGTTTCGCACTTTGTGATGGTGTTTGAAATTTGCTGTTTCATTTTGTACTACTGTTGTAGTGTTTCGTGTTAGAATAAAAAATGGAAGGCGAATTTAGTTTATTAAATTATTTAAATAGATTGCCTTGTGCTGGAAACTAAATGAAATTATCAGTCGGCCCGTTGGATGGTATTATATACTGTCCTTCACATGCAGTATTTACGAGGGACAATGTTCTTCACGCAGTGGACTTGGGGAAGTTTCACGCACTGAAGATTCATTCGAAAACACTTCATCAGACAATTTTACGCTCTGGGTATAGTACCAGACTCTTTGGTACATTTACATGCATGTGATCAGCCACACGCACCAGTCTCGATTGACGAATTTAGTGCTGTGACATGAGGGTGCGGCTGGCCCGAGATAAATTTAATAGCCTAGGCTAGTATGATATTGTAGGAGTCTCACCAGAAGACACACCACAACACAAACAATTCTCCTTGTCTTTCGGCGGAATGGTAACGTCCACCTTCATCAGAAGTGTCAGTACGAAGACGAAACTAACAATCCATTTTGTTAGGTTCAAATTTGAATCAGCCGCTCTGGAGCAGTTTCTGCCGCACGATAAGTACAGGCGGCCTATAAACCGGCCAAGCAAAAACGACAAAAATAATGGAAACTTGCTCAAAATTGCAGCAGTTGCCAACAAATTAAAAAAAAAAAGTCATTATGTCATCTAAGAAATCCGCTCTCGGAGCATTGGCTAGACTCAAGAAGATAGTGTTTACTTTTAGTGTCCCTTGCAGCTAGGTAAACGACCAGCTTTAGGTGATAGCTCCATAGCCAATATGGCATTATTGCGTTGACTCCATAAAGCAACCTTTCAGTAAGGGTGGAAATACAGAGTGGTCCACAAAAAACTGACTACCCAACATTTTTCTAAGTCCAATTTTTCTAGTTAACACCCATTAGAACCAGGAGAGGACAAATTTTCCAGGTTCATTAGATAATTTCTGTTCTGAAGGGTGCTAACTAGCAAAGTTGGAATTTTGGGTCGTCAGTTTTTTGTGAACCACCCTGTATTATTACTTGTGTTGATAGAGGGGTGCTGAGTTTTTTAAAACTGATTTTAGGCTCGCTCTACCTTATTATATGTGCCTTACTGGGAAGCTTGCCTTGCACTCGTGTAGCAGTTACTGTTTGAGGGCTAGATTATGTTTTTATGCTAAACCAAAAAGTCCACGTTTCAATGCTTAAAACTGGTGAATTTTCGGGATTGTTTTTTACTATCAGCATTCTTCAGGCTATGGTCTGGGGATTCACTCCTTCCAGCGAACTTTTTGTCTGCCAACATTTAAATTTTTGATCATGCTAATTACCGATTTTTCGGTATTTTTACTTTGGTTTGTGATCATCCAGGAACCTGCATACAAACAAATAGCAAAAATCTTAACCCCGAAACTTGGTGGCAAACTCGAGACAAAGTGAAAAAAATTCTTCCAGCAGCAGCTTGCACAGGGGAGAACGATTCTTTACACACAGGAAGTGAAAGTGACGAACAAGAGAGCTGATGCAAGACCAGCTGCGAAGCAAGTGAGGGAGTGAGAAGTTCGAATGTTGCAGACGGTTGGAGTAGATTCGTGACTGGTTGTGGTGCGTGTACGTCTCACATCCTGAGCCTGAGGAAGAAAACCCGTATAGCAGTTTGAAAATTTGCTGGTTTGAAGAAAAACTACGTTTTTTTTGGTCTTGCGTATGTCACGTAAGTCAATTTGAATTTTTTTTCAAGTCGTGCTGTCTCACAGTGGGCCTTTGGTCAGCATTCCTGGTTGTTGTGGATGCTTTCCTGCTCACTGCCACTTGGGTGCTCTCTTCCAAAGTCGACTTTTTTGGAAAAAACTCGTGCTGATTGATGTCAAACTTCTCACTCAGTTCACAACATATGAATGTACAGAAATCGGCATTCAAACAGTTAGTGAAAATAATGACACCTGAACTGAATGAGAAGTTTGACATCAATTGGCACGTGTTTCTTCCAAAAAAAATCAACTTTGGAAGAGAACACCCAGAGTGGTAGTGAAAGTGAGCAGGAAAGAATCCACAACAACCAGAAATGCTGGCCAAAGGCCCACTGTGAGGCAGCAGGACTTGTAGAAAATTCAGAGTGAGCAGACAGAAAGTTTGTTGGAAGGAGAGGAGTGGAAGTTCAAGTGGTTCTACAGAATATCGCCTGAAGAAGCCTGATAGTAAAAACAGTCGAAAATTCGTCAGTTTTTAGCATTGAAACGTGGATTTTTTGGTCGAGCGTAAAAACATAATCGAACCCTCAAACAGTAACTGTTACGCGAGGCAAGCATGCAAAATCTACCATGTCCTGGTATCTAGGATACCTGACTAAATCACCGTCATCCGACAAATCACCTAACTTCTTGTTCACTTTCACCTAAAAACACACTTTTCATCTGACAATTTTACATTCTGGATATCGGACACTTTGGTAGATTTTGCGCGTTTTTGAAATCTAGGATTCGCGAACTTTAGACATGTAGTTTTCGGACGTTTTTTGTGTTGTTGACATTTTTTCTGAAGAAGGGTGTTGACTTCACCGAAAATTCAAAGGAACTCTGTTGTGTTTCTGCCAGGTGGTTGTGTGTGTTTTCCTGTAGTTATGTCGATTTCAAACCACTGTAGATGCCAGTTGCCAGTATTTTGTGGATTTAGGGTTTATAGAGAATTGCTCCCTAGCGTGTAAAAAAAAATGTGTGTGTTTTTATGGGTCTCCGTGTGTATTATTAGCAGCCCCTGCCCCGAGCTTTTTCTCGCAAAACAAAAAAGGTTGGAAAGGCAAGAAGAAACTTGCCAGCCTGGTTTCAGTTGCCGTAAGACTAAGAAAAACCTCTTGCTTGCAGCATTTACCTTGGAATATCTGCTGGTGGAGTTCTCAAGTTGAATAGCCGGTGTAAAATCTTCTAAAGCTGAAGAAACACTTAATTCCATTTACGGAAATTGAAAAAAAAAATATTGATTTTTTTATTGATGAAAATGAACTGACTGTCAAGTAACCAGTAAAGGTTGAGGTGATAAGAGTATTAATGCTGAATTCTCAAATTGCCACTAGCCTGTCTAATCTTTTAACATTTTGTTTTTTATTCATAGAAGCTGGAGTTCGCCCAAAAGGAATCTGGTCTTAATTTTAATACTCTGAAGAAAAAGATAATTAGCACAGAGTAAGTATGTAATTGTATGTATCCGTCAAGAGATAAGTAATTTGATTTATTTTTCTCCTGGGTGGTAAAAGGTATTGTTATTTTTTTCTTGAATCTGACAGTCCACACCTTGACTTTTTAAAATGTTTCGGTTCTCAATTTAATTTTAGCACTCTTGAAGGAAAAGGTAATTTGCACAGACTTGCGAAAATCTTCGAATTTATTTTTTTTCCCCTAACCACGTAATTTTTCAAACCATGTAATTGTCCAAAAGTTGTTATGGAAGTGCGAAATCGTATTGCGAAAACGATACAGTATAGCCTAGTGTTCGTAGTGTTTCGGTGAATTGATAAGCGATTCCACACAGATTTCGGAACAAATTAATAGATCAGGTTTACGTATAGCCTACTGACCGCAGCTGTATATAGCGACCGATTTGTCTCACCTTGAAGCTGAATTGCATCGTAGGAGTGAAACAAATTTTATTGGGATGTGTAGCCTAAAGGCCAAAGTGCACATACCAACCATGTAGGTCTACGTGCCTATGTGAGTATTTTAAACCTCCGTTATTCGTCTTCTGTGAATAAAAAAAAAAATTGACGCGCACATAAAATTACGAAAATATCAGTCTTTTAACTTGGCGTTCTACCTGGAAACCGGGAAAATTCAGGGAATTTGAAAAATATTTATCGAAAATCAGGGAATTTGATCATTTTCTGGAAAATTATGCATGCAAAATTTACTGTATTCTGGTATCTAGCATGCCCGACAAAATCACTGTCATCAGACAAAATCCAACAAATAACGTAATTTGTTGTACATGTTCACCTAAAAACATGCTTTTCATCAGACAATTTTCCACTCTGATCAGACAATTTTACATTCTGGATACCGTGCACTTTGGTAGATTTTGCATGGATGAAAAGATTTTGCGTGGATTCTTTATTACATCTATAAAGAATAGGTAATTTGGATTAAATTTTTTACATCTAAAACCTTCACTTTATTTCAGTTAAAACTTCATTTCCTTTTTGTTTAATTTCTGATAAAGTGAAAACACCTTTACTTAGGCCTAAGTAATTTGGGACATTACGTGTTAAGTGAGTTTTTAGTTTTGTTCAGATTGTGGCCTTTTCCTGCTCTTTACCAATACCAGTTAGGGCAGTGCAATTTTTGATTAAGCAAAGCAATGAGATTTGAGTGAAATGTGAAATATTTTTTTGGGTGCTGTACTGCGTCTTTCTTCGACCAAAAAAAATCAGGGAAAAGTGTTAGTATTGATCTGGAAAACCTGCAAAAATTAGGGAATTTCGTCATGAGCTTTTGAACGCCACCCTGAAGTACCTTTTTGCCCCTTTTTGGTATTAAAAAAGCCCTGCGATTTGAAAAGCACAGCTCGACAGTTAATGAGGTGGTGCTTAGTAGTAGTCTATCTACAGCATTAGAACCTGTGGCGTGTTAATCATTTATACGTATGTACTGTTCCTTCTGCTCCATTTGAAATAGTGGTGGTAGCAATTGGAGAAAGGTGTTGCAAGAACGGAAATTTCTTCCAACTTTGTTGGCGTGTTTTCATTGGTCAAGGTTCATTTTATGGCCTTAAAAAAACCAGTATCTTTTGGATGGGTTGAGGGGGAAGGCTGTGGGTGGGAATTTTATGTTAGCGTGTGTTAGGCTTTAAATAACGATGAATTGTTCATAAGACTGGTGCTCATGAAGGGAGGGGAAGGAGGTATTTGTCTTGTTTTAAAATTGATTGTTATAACCATATAAAAAATTAAGCAGTAAAGCTGAAACAAAAACTGGCCACATGAAATTGCGGTGTTACATTCAATGTGGACTTGGTCCCAATTTTTGTGTGGTTATTTTATCGTTTTTTAATAGGCCTACACCGAAAAGCGAATAAATAAATTTAAAGTAGTCGACCTTACGTCTCTTCATGCTTTAAAGGCGGGTTGCCACCAAACGAAAGTTGGAGCATGTAGCGCCATCAAGCGCTATCTAGTTCTCGCTAGCGCTTGCTCGCAGCAAGCAAAGGAATGCACAAAGAAATAACTTTTAACACAACAAACAAGCCCGCATGACTTCTGAATTATTGAGTAAATTTGGTTTAGCTGAAGCAAGCTGTAAAAGTTAACGATAATTAATGCCACTGGATGGCGCCATGGTAGAATATAAAGAAAATACCCTGGCACCATCTAGTGACAGTAATATCGTTAACCTTTACAGCTTGCTCCCAGGTGCACGAGGACGTCCCAAATTTTTACTCAATAATTAAGGAGGCACATGGCTTGTTCATTGTGTGTTAAAGGGATTGCTTTGTGCATTCTTTGCATGCTGCGAAGGAGAATTCGATGCGGCTAGGTGCTATAGACTTTAATTTGGTGGCAACCCACCTTTAAGGTCAAAAATCATGAAATAACTTCGGTTACATCCTCTCCCCCACCCCTCCCCCAGAGTGAGCTGTAACTAGGTTATTTCTCGGATTGTTCTGACCGTAAAGCATTTTAGGGAGTTGGGCCGTAGATTTACTAGCCGTAGTATTTTAATGGATTGGGATTTGTTATTAATGATCTGCTCAGGATTGGCTTGGGTTAAAGGCAGTTGGCTAGTTTTTAGGGTTTCTTGAATGTTCACTCATAACAGCTGTCTTTTCTTTTTCAGTATGCTTATAAAGAAGTATGTTGTCAAGCAACAAGATATCCTTTGTAAAGTGCTATTTTTTTTTATAGTTGGCATAGTTGTTATTTTGTTCTTTGCTGCTGTGAAGTTGGAGATGGAGGCAACACATTTATCTACATCTCCTGTCATCAGTTTGTTTTTTAAGGACGTTAATTAACTTAATTCCTATGGCAAGTTAGCAGCGATTATGATATCGAGTTAGCATAATGGTCTAGTGCATTGGCGGCCCAAGCCAAAGACTGGTTCAATTACTAAAGTTAGATGGCACGTGACTTTTCCATCGTAATTGCTGCTCACTTGTCATTCTTAGCTGTTCACAATGTTTGCTCCATTGTGTTTCTTTGTTTAAATCATAACATATTTTTGCCAGACACTTTGGATTGATGATGTAGCGTATTCATAGCAACCAGCTGTACCGGTTCAGATAGTAGACCGCAGCGACACCGTAATGCTGATACCCACAAATTTTATTGGTACTGGTGCAGCAGTGGGTGTTAAGTTAATTGCATGTTACAGGCAGTTTTTCTCGACTGTGTACTACTGTATACGTACCATAAATTTGTGCACCAATTCCGGTGTTTTAGGCTTAGTTAGTAAAAAAAAAAAAACCAGCTTTGTGCGTTTTTTTTTTAACGCCATACATTGGTAGTTAATGCAGTTTTTCTTCAGCTACAGTTATAGGAATGAAAGGTTGTATTTTTGTGGTACCAAAATCAATATCAGTAACCTTAAGTAGGAATACATTTGCTTTTTACTGTACCAAGAACATTAAACAAAACAATCGTAAAACCCAAACCAAAACGAATAAAGTAACTAAATGAATGCATACACATTAGATAAAAGGGGGAAAAAAACCACATGATTTGTTCATAGTTACTGTACTTTTTACGACTGCTCGTATTTAGTAGCCTCATTATGCCCGTACTTTACACGTGTCGGTTTTTCTTCGTTGTCCCTGTGTAGAAACGGATCCCCAATCTACCCTTCTTAATAATCGAGTTTAATTTGGTTGTTATAACACAAGGTAAGGGCCCGCAAAGTTAAAACAGTGTTTCTTGGGCAAAGAATTAAAAAAAAAAGATGAGATCTAAGGCCACTTAAAAAAAGAAAGTTGGTTGGTTCACAGGCCTTTTTCTCATGAAATCCGTGCTGGTGGAATTTAATTTTTTTTATTTTTCGATCCTATTTTTCCGTACATTTTGGATACGTAAGATAAATTATTTAACCATTAGAATGATAACTTCATATTTTTGTTTCTCACTAAGGACCATTTTTGATCTGTAACTGCTAAAATAAAATCATTTAACAATTAGAATGATAACGTGTATTTTTGTTTCTCACTAGGGTAGGCAGGGTTCGTACCAGTGCTTACAAACCTTGTAAGTCCTTATTTACCATTTTACCATTTGTAAGGCCTTACAAATCCTTGAAAAATTGAAAATGCATTACTTAGTCCTTACAAGTCCTTTTAATTTCCATACCAATTGAGCAAAGCCTCTGCTGGCAATTTTTTGTTTTATATCATTTCAAATTTATTTTCTTAAAATCAGTTGGATGCTGAACCCCTAACTTCTTCACACCTGCATTCATAAAGTAGTTGGCAGTTTCATTCAGAAATCTACGAAACCGTTACATGGCAGTGTGAAAAGTTAATATTACATATTCGTTGTAATCATTTTAATAAGAAGTTTTGTTCAGGTTAGCAAACATTAATTTGGTATTACTGTACGGAGGTTTTGTCCGGCCAAGATTGCCAAAGTGTTTGGCATGGAGTATAAGGTAGTTATTACGTATGTACTGAATTTGGTGCGCTTTGTTAGAAGGCATAGTTTGGTGGGCAAGCTTGCCACAGTCTGATTTAACGCTCCTCTTTGTTTTTGTGCGCGAATTGTGTAGTATCTCAGCTCTGTTCCTGGTCTCTCTTAGAAAAGTTTCATAAGAGAGACTGGGACAGTGCTAAGAGAGAACTTATGTTGAGACTGTTTGGGAATTCTTGTGTCGTTATCTGGGATATAATTTGAAATTGGAGACAATTTTCAACATAACCCAACCGAAAATAATTGTACAAAACAAGACCTATAATTGTGTCCTTTACTATTTACTCAATGAGAAACGAAATTTACACGAGTGGGTAACAGAAGTTCTGACCGGTGCCCGGTGTACTTGACACCTGGTACTTAAAAGTCCTTACAAGTTCTTGAAATCCATTCAGCCGAAATGGTACGAACCCTGGGTAGGGACCATTTTTGATCTGTAACTGCTATTTTTGCCGCATCGTTTTTTTATTTCCCGTCGTAAAATTGGTGTGGGCGTGGCCTGAGAACCAACTTACTTTTTTTAATGGCCTGATGGTTTTGTTTATTATTTGCTGTTCCCACCGACGTAACATACACCGGTCTAGTAGGAAGCCATGTTTTCATAGTGCCCCAGTTTGTTTCATTGTCGCAACTCGCGAAGGTGGCAACCTTTATCTCAGCTGGCCTTGGAATTGGTATGTTTGGTGTGTGACTTTCTTGGTAGATGTAGCCCCCAGCAATGCACGCTCACCACACGCCCGCGTGGATACATCGATGCTGATAGCGAAGTGCTTTTAACAAATTTGCTATAAGTAAAATAAGTAGGAATAGAGCCTGTAATTACATTTGTTGATAAAAAACAATTAAACAGGATTCGCTTTGAAGCTGGCTTATAGGCTGCCTTGGTAAGCTCTAGTGTTGGGCGGTAAACCGATTCTCATGGTGTACCTGTATTTTTTTAATATGAAAAAGGTGCTAAAAGTAAAATTATAACATTAGTTCATTAGTCGTTGTGTTGTAGGGCTCAAAGCAGTGCAACAATCAGTTAAAGATCACCAATGGTAAAATTGGAATTCTAAATGCACAAGAGTGGGGCCAAATATGCATAACTTTCATGCTACAAGCAGCTTTTGTTTACACTTGCATTTCTACGTGGATAGCATGTTAATAACAAATTTTCGAAGATTTTTTTTATCAGATATGTCGTGAAACATGCATTAAGCTTAAATCGGGGGGGGGGGGGGGGCGGAAATCAATAATTTTTTCCATAAAGCTATATTATATTAAGAAAACACATTTTTCAATAGAATTTGTTATTTAAAAATAGGGGGTTGACACCACAGCACTATAATACCAGATACCGCCTCATTCATAAGTACCTGAGAAAACTGAGTACCGGGGTACTAATCTTGGTACTGGCACCGTCTGAAAAATTTCTAGTATCGCCCAACATTAGTAAGCTCCTAGGCTCCTTCCTGGCGTTGGTGTCGATGCGAGATGTAGCCACATGCTTCGTTGTACTTAGTTTCAATTACTGCTTTCCCCGTCGCTTGACACTCGCCTGTGATTCAGTGCATGCAAAATATATGTGTAGGTTATTTTTTATTTACTAAAATTAAAAATGGGCATCAGGTTAGGATAAGGGTCATTTTATGTTTCGAGTTCAAAACATTCCAGCATCACCGCGTAGAAGATCTTCATCCAAAGATGGTATTTATGTGTCAAGGCCTTGGGACAATGTAACTTCAAAGCTGTGGCGTTTGTTTACAAACAGATTAGTTACGGCATTAACAAAATTCTATTTTCTTGATGAAGTTATTGCTTAGAACTCGGTGTCAGGCTAGCCCTCGTCCCCCGGCACATTTTAAGCCTAACCGCAAGAGGTCTTTACCACTTGTTCTGTGTAGTTTCCTTAATACTAATTACAGTGTGATGCCCAGAGTGTAAAACTGGAACAAATGACCAAGCTAATGAATCAGCTTCATGTGGATATCACAAACCGTGATGCCGAACTGGTTAAAGCACTACAAGAAGTGGAGCCTCTTAGAGTGGTGAGGAAAAAATGTGTAGAAATAGTAATCTTGTTCATCATATACCGTAAAGCGCCTATTAAACGCCCATGGGCGACTAAAATTAAATCGATAAAAAAGTGGAGGGGAGCGTTAACAAAGCTACTACAAGATTTCTGACCTGAACGTATGTTTTTGGGTGGTCGTTTAGGCCAAAATCCATCGTGGAAAAGTTGATTATTCACGTGCGTGATCTGGGTTTAATCTAGCATTAACACACTAATTTTATTCTCATTTATTCACAAATTTAGTGTATTAGATCGTCCTCCTTCCAATATCTAACCTAATTCAAAGTTAAAATTAATTTATTTCTAAGCATCACCACGATTCACGGGAGCATTATTGTAATCGCAGAAAATTTGGCAATATTTTAGGCCTATACGATCAATCACTGATGTGCATAATATGGATTCCGTCTAGTGAAAACGCTTTACCTTTTTCCCATTTCTTCTCAAATTTAGTTTATTAGATCATCCTCCTTCCAATATATAACATAATTCAAAGTTAAAACTTAATATTAACCATCAAAAACCTTCACAACAGACTACGTGATTCACCACTGGAAAATGCGTGTGTTGACATTTATCACCCACCATAGAGTTATATATTATAATAATAAATAATAATAGTTTTCCTCGTGAAAGCGTGGATAACGGAAGGGCATGCCACTAACACCGGTCCAGGTAAATTGGTTAAACAGAGTGACATGTACACCAGGAGCTCTAATGGTAGGGGCGCAGTAGACAGTGTTTCAATGAGAATAATTTTAAACGTTTAATAAATATGTTTGTTGTTGGAGCAGTTACAATATCGTCCGTGAGGCCATTCCAAATGCTTGTAACACGTAGCGCAAAGAAATGTTTGCGGCAATCCTTGCTTGCGGATTGAACACGCAATTTGAGGAAGTGTCCCCTAGTTGATGATAATGGATGTCGCTCGAAGAAAGGAAGATCGACAGCCAATAGTCCGTGAACAATCTTGTATGTAAGACTGAGGTCGGCCCTCAGTCGTCTTAGTTCGAGTGGCTCAAGACCAGTTTGCCGCAGTCGTTCACCCTGGGAAAGTTCACGTAGACCGGGCATGTTACGAGTGAAACTTCTCTGCACCGATTCCAACAAATCAATATCCTGGAGAAGATACGGCGACCAAACCGGGCTCGTGTACTCGAGGAGCGGACGAACAAACACCCGAAAGGCCCAAACGCGAGTTTTAATACATGAGGAGACGAAACACTTATTGACCACAGCCAGTCTGCGAAAAGCGAGAGCCGAAATTTTGTGGCAATGAACCGTGGATTTCAAGTCCGACGTAATCCATACTCCTAGATCGCGACATACGGTTTTCGATTCAAGTTTTGTTCCTGCGAGTTTGTACTTAAGGTTGGGGTTGTTAGTTCCCAGTTGTCGTCCAAGACAGAAGTTCCGGTGGAAATGGACGCATAGATCTGGACCCGTGGAGCCCCAGTAGTGGACACGAGGTGGTGGACGCGTCCAGACTGTGTAAGCGCTTGATACATCCGGTCTACAGCGCCCTTTATGGTGTTACTCCGGTTGGCGTTTTCCGGTGGTGAATCGCGTGTCTGTTTTGAAGGTTTGTGATGGTTAAAAATTAGTTTTAACTTTGAATTATGGTAGATGTTAGAAGGAGTACGATCTAATAAACTAAATTTGAGAATAAATGAGAAAAAGGTATAGCATTTTCACTAGACTGAATCTATATTACGCATATCAATGATCGATCGCATAGGCCTAATATTGCTGACTTTTCGGCAATTACAAATGCTCCCGTGAATCGTGTTGAATTAAATGTTGATTTTGTAAAATTACGAATCTTTTCGTTAATTTTACTGCAGAACAACTAATATTTAAAGGGATAATAACATTGATTTCTTTAAACGTTTGGAGCTTTTAGTCAATTTCACAAATGACTAATATAAAAAAAACTATTGGAGGAGGGGGGGGGGCGTTAATTAAGCTACTATATGATTTCTGACCTTAAGGCATTTTTGGGGGGTGGACGTTAACGAAGCCAGGGCGTTTATTAGGCGATTTACGGTAAATGCTGTTTACTGTATAGAGTATTTTATTGCTTGTGTGTGCTTAATTTGGTGTTGAACATCATATACAGTTAGGGCTGTAGCGTAGGTATATAATTTTAAGTGATTCCCAATATGGTTTGTGAAAAAATTTAAACAATACTGTTGTCAAAACACTGTTTGTTTTATTGAGTTGATGAAGTGAATACTTGTCTTTACCGTAATTAGGCATCCCTCTGGAAAGAGATGCCCGGTACGGTTTGTGCAATAATCTAAAAGGTGCTATTGTCAAAATACTATTTCAGTTTTATTGAGATGACGAAGTGAAACTTGCCTTTATGATTATTAGGCATCCCTCTGCAAAGAGATGCCCGGTATGGTTTGTGAAGAAATTTTAATAATGATGATGTCAAAACGATTGTTTTATCGAGTTGATCAATGAAAATTTATTCTACCAAGATTAGGCACCCCTCTGCAAAGAGATGCCCGGTACGGTTTGTGAAAAAATTTAACGATGGTGTGTCTAAACACGTTTCAGTTTTATTGAATGATCAAGTGAAAACTTGTCCTACCATGACAGGCATCCCTGTGCAAAGAGATGCCCGGTACAGTTTGTAAAAGAATTTAAACGATGCTGTTGTCAAAACTCCGTTGAAAACTTATCCTAGGCCTACCATGATTACGCATTCTTCTACAAAGCGAAGGACGCCCTTGTGATATAGAACATACCAGTTAAATAGTGTAATTTTTTTGATTAAAAAAATACTTTTCTTTTTTAATATTTGTTTTTGAGCATAGTCAACCTCGGATGGACTCTGCACTTGCACTGAAGTGGATAAGTTACTTTCTTGTATTCAATGAAGTAACTTGCAACTTCCTTGAATACAAGGAATTATTGCATAGGGGTTACTTCCTTGTTCTTCTCGGTTTTTTTTTTTAAAGAACCGTGTTAGCACCCTCCACCTAGGAGGTATAAAATTGTGTAAATTCCCAGGTGGTCTTAACGAGGTGATTTATGGTTAAGACCATACCATAAAAAATCAAATGCGTACAGTGCAAGAATGACTGTTGTAAAACTGCATTGTCTAATGGAACAATTTGCTTCACAAAATTGTTTCTATGCCTAATAATATTAAAGTGGTGTAAAATGTTGCCAGTTGTAAAATGCTGAAAAATACCTCCTTTGTATGGGCACACTGATACTGTAATCTGAATGATTTTATCTTCCTTGGCCCAGTTCCGAAACTCCTGTTTGTGAAGGCTTTTACTTTAAAATGTTAAAAAAATAATACTGAGATGCTGGTATAGAAAAATCTTCAGTTGTATTATTGTTCTGGTATCTTTATTTCACCATGTCGAGCTAATTTACTTTCATATTTGATGCTCCTCTTCTGAGATTTCTGTTGAACTTATAATTGATGCATACTAAATATGTCAATTGTGTTATGAATGTGAATAGGGATTCATATTTAGGTTACGTGCACTATAATAAGCATCGTGTAACATTTAGCGTTTATTCAGGTTTATGTGGGAAACTTTGCTTAGCTTCCATTTCCCTTGCCATCAGGAAAACCAAGTTCAAGGTCACTCTCAAACTAAAGGGACAGCGAAGCAAAGTGACTAAGAGATAGCACGTTGTTTACAGGCAGTACCGTAGCTGAGAAATTTGTGGCCCCTACATTAATGAGGGGTGAATTCAGAAAATTTTGGTATTGCTTTACTTTAAATTTGAGTTGCTCCAACAAATTTTAAATCGAAGGACTACTACTGCATGAGACCAAGAATTTACGGATGACTTGATGACATGAATTGCAAATGAATTGCGAATTGGAAAAAAAAAAAACACCAGTTTCTTCTTGCTACAGGTACTCCACAACTGCACGGTCTACTTAGCCTACGATCCACCTATGGGTAGCGTTTCGATAAAAATGAGAAACCTCCATTAGATAGAAATCGTTCGGTACAATTGGCTCGAATGTGTTAATCATTGTTCAACATAATGAATATTTTTGTTCTTTTCTTGTATGTTGTTATTTATGGTTCGTAAGAGCTAAGGACACAAATTGTTATTTTTAAAGTTTTTTGGCCATCTGTCTCATGCAGTGACTTGTAAGAGGAATCGGCTGGCGTTGCAGTCAGCTTGGTTGGCTGGCATAATGAAAGCAAGTCCACCGCTTCGTTTCGTAGGAAAGAGAATGGGGTGGGCATTTTGTGTTTTAATACGTACTAATAAAAATAACTGCTGGCAAGTGAATGAATATAATGTGGGGCGTTGATTGGGGTTTGTTTGGTCCGAGATAACAGCTTGTATGTCTAATCGTTTTGAAAATATGATAATTAAAAACTGAAATATTTCTAATGCAAGTTTCGAAATCTGGGACCCTCATTTGAGGCCCCCCCCCCCCTTGTCTTGTGGGGGCTGCAGGTGCTACACCTACGGCCCTGTTTGCAGGATAAGAATAAGTTGCACATGAAATTGTTGCAGAAAGCAAACGTACACACATGGAAGTTTTAAAAAAGATTTGTGCACAGCTTTCGATCGTATCGATGAATACAGGTAGTACACATTCCAGACTAGGGGATGGCATATGAGCAGCAAAGAAAGTTATGTTACCATTTTTGGCAACAGATGATTAGGTTATTTTTATATTTTTGTTAATGTGTGATAGCCTCATAAAGCAGGATCCATCCTTGCCTGCCAGATACGGAACTTATTGCAGCAACAATAAACTCGTGGGTAGAGCAGCGAAATTTCCTGCAACAAACCCATACATAGCTGAATCTAGTAATTGCTCTCAGTTTAAAGAACCATTAGTGCAACGCTTCGCAGGTGGAGGTTGTCCAAATTGTTCACTACTCTTGTGAAACTCAAAGAAACAATTGAGGATTTTTGGAGAGATTAGAACCAATGGCAGCTAGAATTTGAATGATAAGAACGAAGGACTGTAATGAGCAGTAATTACGGAAATTAATAGCTAAGGATGAAAGGTTAAAGGCTGCTTCCTTACAAGCTATGCCAGAAAGAATCGAAATGTATTTATCAGCTGTTAAACCGAGACAGTACCATGAAATGTTTAATGAAGCATAATTACAGAGAGCTATTTTTGAAGGTAGGTCGGAAAGAGTAACGGTAAAGAAAATGATAAGGTACTAAGTCATTAAACGGGATGGAAAGTCAAATGGGTTCGAGAAGGTTTAAATAAATAAGGATGCAAACCTATTTACGTTACCTTTTGAACTTAGGCCATACAAAGTTAATTGTTTGATTTACAGGTGCGTGCGGGTGCCTTAAATTATCCCGGGTCAAAAATTTTGACATTCCAGTATATCATTTTAACCGCTCCAAACAAGGTTTTCACTGGTGCAAGTTTCAAAGCTCTAGCTTAAACCGCTAAGAAGTTATTTGGCAAAAACTAAAATATTTTTTGTCCTAGACGACATAAATATCAGTAGAATATTATACTTTATTAGGCTGACTGCATACTCTTTCAGCTTTGAGCTAGGTACATGTCAAAAAAATGTGGGCAGTTAAATAAAATAAAAAATACAATAAAATTCCTGGTTGCCTGGCGCTTCAATTTGCAACCTTGCCCGTAAACCAAACAATTTGTTTTGCATGGGTTTACACTTTACATTTCAGACTGCCCGAGCGGGGAATTGAACCCACGTCCTTTGAAAGCAAAGGTCGAAGTCGTACCGCTGAGCCATACTGACACGACCAAAAGCAAACGTCCATCCATAGGCAGCATTTAACATGCACACATATACATATAACAGACACTTTTTCAAACGCCACTGGAGGGACGCTTATTTGCGCCACACACCAAATGAAAACGAATGGAACACAAATAACGTGAAACGAGAGATTAAATAAGATGGAAAGCCAAATAGGATCGAGAAGGTATAAAAAATACAGATGCAAATTTATTTACATTGACTTTTGGGCTAAACGTCAGACTACCTAAGTAGGGAATTGAACCCACGACTTTGGAAACCAAAGGTCGAAGTCTTACCGCTGAGCCATACTGACACATCCAAAAGGAACGTCCGTAGGCTGTATTTAACGCGCACACATATACATGTAACGTACACTTTCTCCATCTTTAGCTTTCCATCCTGTTTAATCCCTTGTTTCATGCTTTACTTGTGTGTTCTATATGTTTTCACTTGCGTGTGGCGCGCAAATAATTGTCCCTCCAGTGGCAATTGGAAAATGTATGTATATGTGTGTGCTGCCTATGGAGGTTTCCTTTTGGCCATGTCAGTATGGCTCAGCGGTAGGACTTCGACCTTTGGTTTCAAAAGACGTGGGTTCAATTCCCCGTTCAGGTAGTCTGACATTTGGTCCAAAAGGCAACGCAAATAGGTTTGCATCCTCATTTATTTAATTGAACAGGTAAGTCATCACAAGATATGAACTCAGAAGCAGAACTTTCTGCAACTGTGTGCGACACCAATGTCAGAAAACAAATTGTCTCCAGCTAATCGGTTTTTATCATGTGTTATCCGCATGTTTAATGGTCTTTATTGAATAACTTTTCCGTGCTTTATCCTATTGATCTGGTTACTCCACTAATGGAAAGGTTTCATCGAGACGATTAAAGTGGTGTATTGGAATGTCAAAATCGATCAAAAATTGACAAAACAGCAGGAATTTAGCCAAAATGTGTCCACGGGGGCCGTCAACTGTCCGCGACATATCATCGCGCAGGTTCTGGGCGGATGAATAGTACTGATATTGGTAAAAATGCTAATACACTTGCGCTAGAATCATTGTTGGAATAAGTAGAAAAGATGGAGAAAACTCAGATGAAGACCAGGTGAATGAAGGAAGCTTGAGATGAACGTAAGAGTAACTGTTCTAAGGACAGACAATATGGAAATGATGGTTATTTCTGTTTTGAGAGAATCATTTTCGTAGAGATTGTCGTATGTCAGAAAAAGCAGTAGCGCACATGAGAGCAAAGAATCAGCCTGGCATGGTTGTAAAACTTAAGCAATTTAATAGAAATGGCAAAGGTAGCCAACAGCAACAAGAAAACGGTAGAGATCCATTTTTCTCAGGATTTCAGAACAGAGATTCTGAACAGTTTAATGTAAGACATAAACAGTAGAGCGAGCAATTTAAAAGCCAGAAGTAGAATAGCTCACAATAGCAGCAGCAGTATAAACGGCAGCCAAATCTGCAGCAGAATAGGCAAAATTCTGTGCCTCAATATGCAGTGCAGGCAGACAGGAAATGGAAAATCATTTTGAAGAGGCAGATTCAAAAAACGGGATGTGATCTTAGGATATTAAAAAATATCTCATCGCATACTTCGAAAATCCGAGTTCATGTTTACGTCTGTTATGCTTAGATTTCAAAAGAAGGGATATTCACCTTTCCAATATCCTTGCAAATTTTCGACAGTCTGGATTTCTGGAGTTGGAGGGGCTCAGAACGACTGTCTTCATCAGATGAGCGGTGATGTAGTAGCCTGATGAAGACAGTCGTTCTGTGTCCCTCAAACTCTACAAATCAAGACTGTCGAAAATTTGACAGGATATTGAAAATGTGAATAGCCTGTCTTTTGAAATGTAAGCGTAACAGACCTAAACATGGAACTTAGGATAAAACAGGGATTGTACGTACGCTACCACAATGGAACGACATAATGCAACAAATTTGTGCAGTTTGTGGAAACGCTCCCAGCAAAAATTGTCGTGGTTTTACCATGGTTGAAAAACCATGGTTCAACCGTAATTTGACAAATGTTAAAGTTGGATAGTTTTACCATGGTTTTAACTATTAATAAACCTCCATTAAGCAAGGTAGACCATCTTCAGATAATAGTTTGACGTTAGTTAAACCAAAACGATTCTATGTAGACCATCTTCAGGTAATAGTTCAACTTAAATTAAACCAAAACAATTGAAGGGAAGTGTGTAGTTAAACCATGGTACAGCTACCAAGAGAAGTCCTCATCATCTAAAGTAAAGTATTTGTGTCCACTGTCTTAGTTCTGAACGTCTAAAACACATTGCTGGCAGTCAAATATTAATTCTTAGTCAGTCATACATTTATTTCAATTAATTCCTGTGCATATAAACAATCTAATCCATGTCCTTCGTTGACTTCATAGTTTTGTTTATTAATTTGTTGTTAAAAATATTTTAAATCTTCAAATTTGGTTGTCTGATTAAATCAAGGTGTAGAAATC
Source organism: Lithobius niger (assembly GCA_023313725.1). Lineage (NCBI taxonomy): Eukaryota > Metazoa > Arthropoda > Chilopoda > Lithobiomorpha > Lithobiidae > Lithobius > Lithobius niger. The sequence continues at coordinate 49,367 of JAHWFP010034700.1, read as the reverse complement.
ATGTGTACCAAGTGGGTTGAAGCACCAAAATAAATACACGCAATCTCACAATGGGCAGGAAATCAGTCAATTTTCCGCAAATTTTCGACAGTTTGCCTGGAGGATGTGAAATACGTCTCCCAACTGTATTCGTCAGGCGCTATTTTAAGGTTTCCTGCTGCTTTTAATCACAACATCCGTTCGTTTGTTTGCCTTCGAAGTGCGTGGCGTTCGATGTTGGTCGGTCGGTGGTCGTGGCATTGGCCTTTTTTGTTGGTCCGGCTGTGGCCATGGAGGTCGTCTCTTACCAGGTATTGGATTGCAGGTGTGGAAGGTGCCTGGATATTCATGAGGTTGTAATTCTCTCTCTTATGTGACCTCCATACCAGCCTTGCAACCGAATGGAATCGGCACGACCAACTATGAAGGCCATGGCCGCAGTCCGACCAAGAAAAAAAGCCAATGCCACGGCCACCGCGCGCTTCGATGGTAAACAAACGGACGGATGTGATTCAAAGTAGTAGTAAAACCTCAAAATAGCACTTGACGAAGACAGTTGGGAGACATATTTCATCATCCTTCAGGCAAACTGGTGGCAAATTGACCGATTCCCTGCCCGTTGTGAGATTTGTGCGTATTTATTTTGGTGCTTCGATTTTCCGAACCAAGGTGGGTTGTTTTGCTCCGTGGTAAAATTGTCGATTTAAATCTTGGTTTAACCATGTTATTGACAGTGGACTGATGGAGATTAGACCAACCAAAGACATACCATGGCTTCATAATTCCTCACCTCACATAACTTTAATTTTATAATAGCAAAACAATTACAGTAAAAACATGATTTAATGATGGTGCAGGAATAAAGGATACTAAGGATGTGCCGATTATCGGATTAACATTGCCAGTTATCAGAAGTAATTCCGATATATCGGTACCGTCAATGTCCACCTCCGATGTGCCGATACACCGAATATGATCACCTATAAGCCGCACTTTTTTTTATATATACGGAAACGACAATAATTTCGCTAAACATTGTCCGATTTTGACGACACCATTTTAACCCTTTTTTCGCCAGCTTTCCGATGGTGCAAACCACAATTTATTAGCTCCACCTGTTCTGAAGTTACATATAAAAAACCATTTAACTTACATTTCCACAAACGTGGCTTGCAAATAGATAAGAAAAAATGCTTATCGCTGGTTTTTTTTTTTTTGAACTTCCATATCATAAAGTGCTCGTCTGTTGATTAATTAATATTGATCAACATTTTCACGTATTTAGGTTTTTAAATCTACAATTGTGCAGAAAATGTTTGGCTGTGTGCACTTTTTTTGTATCATTTTGCTTCATTTTTATTCTTGGTTTTAAAACCGTGAAATGCTTGCATAATTATGTTCTGAACAGTGGAGCAATTGCAGTTTTATGAAGGTGAACTAATCCAGGATGTATCACTGGTTCATATTTTGGTGTCTCATTTAATTTTGTTTTTTGTAAGGGTAAAACTGTCGTATAATCACAGTAGTTAACTGATAAAATTAAGGTGCAGAAACCAAGGATGCCAAGGTTGGGTTGTTTTGCTCCATGGTTTACTTTTATAACCATAATCTCATTAGTGAAATAAATGCGGTTTTATGTTGGTAGGCCATCCAATGATGCCCATTTCTTCCTCCTATTCTTAGTTTGAAACAGTGAAACACTTGCATGATTTAATCCAGGTGCAGAAACCAAGGACTCCATGGTTAAACTGAATTTATATTTTGATCAATACATGTTATCAACAAAGTGTTAACGGCGATTGTATGTAAGTAGCCCCACCAAGGATGTATCACGAGTTCAGATTTAGTCACACTCGCCACACATTCATGAATACACTCAAATACAATCTTTGTAATTGCATCATGCAATAACCACTGCATTAATTAAAACCAGATTTTGTACATTGATAGCGGTACACCTAGAGATGGTTTGTAAAAAAAACAAAACGGAATTGGACATGCCGTTGAGGAATAATGAAGGCAACAATGGGCCAAAATAAAGGGCCAACAGCCAAGATGCCAAACAGCAACGAGGTCATAGTTTGTTCATGCAAAGTTCATTTTGGCAGGTCAAAGTTTCTTTCTGATTAGTTTTCCCGATCAAACTTTGACGTCCTGAGCAGTTTTCATAGATTGGTAATAAACCAAATTGAAGATATTTTCACTTCTCGTTGACCGATTTTGATGTTTGAATACACCAATTTGAAGGGTTTTTTTTTACCAGTTTTCCAATGGTCTTAACCCCAAGCAAGTACAAGGCAAAATGTTAAATTTACAAGGGGTTTTGTTTTTTTTAAATGATTTTAGCTTGTTGGTTTATATTATTTTAAACCATCATGTTTTTAATTAGTAGGAGCATTTCGGCCTATGCTGCATCAATACGTTGTTTTTATCATACTGCCTAGCTAAGTAGGTAGCTACCTTAGTGGCCTTACTCTGATTGAATAATATCACTACTTTCAATGGCTGATACTTTTGGAAACTTGGTGGCTTCCTTATGCGAGTTTTAGCTTTGGGTTGGATTACAACTATGTCACATGCTTATTTCATGGAATGTTTTGAGTATTCTGAATTTGAAAATAAATGTTTGGAAGAGGGAAAAGGAAACCCAGCCAAAACAGCGAAGAAAGTGGAGCCTGATCCATTATGTCGACAGTAGAAATGATGGTTTGTTGATTTGTTGGTTGGTTTGAATCACGTAATAACGACTGCATTCAATTAAACCAATATTTTGAACATTGATAACGGTAAACCCAGAAATGGTTCGTGAAAAAAAATAGAACCTGTTGTTGTAGAACAACGCCATCCAGCACTAGGAAAGCAAAGGGACAAAGAAACAAGATGTGAAAAGCAGCCGAAAAGATGAGCCACAATGCTGTCTCCAATGCACTCGCAATGCACTCTCAAACACCTACCTGTGACTGGTGCATCGTTCGTTCGTTTGTTTGTTTGTTGATTTGGTGGTTTGTCTGCTTGTTTGTGTATTGGTAGGTTTGTTTGTCTGTTGGTATGTTCGTGTGTTTGTCGATTTGTTTGTGTGTTGGTCTGTTTGTTTGGTGGTTTATTTGGTGGCTTGTTGGTTCGCTTCGCTTCTTTTTGTCGACAGTGTAAGGGATGGTGCCCTAGTTTATTGTTGGGTTTATAACGGTAAAACACTTGTATAATTGTGGTAGTTAACCTTGATTTAATCAAGGTGGAGATGCCACAGTCAGGTTGTTTTGCTCCATAGTTAAATTGTATTTATATTTTGGTGAAAGTGTTTTGTTAAGAGTGGGATAATCACAGTTTTATGAAGGAAATTCTAACTTAATCTAGTACAGTAAGCGTGTTTAGATTGTAATCGTTCTTTTAATTCATTCTCATGATCAATTTTGCGTCTTTACGCTGTAAAGTTTGAGCTAGGCTCGTCAAAATTGGGTTACTATTCGGTTGATCTGTGCTGCTCGCGTCTGCTATATCTACTGTAGTTGGTGAGCCAAGGGATGGCGGAACTGATAGTTCCGATGCATGGTCTTGCAGACCCTCAAGAAGTTGTTTGATCCACCACTGCAACCGTATTTTGGATTCTGAAAAGCCATCCTTCAAATATTCTGCTACATCTAAATTTGTAGGTGTATTAAAGAGTATTCAATCTCTGTTTTGCCTTAAAAACCATGGTCTTAAATTATTAACGAAAATTGTAGACGAGACGTACAATTACATAGTTTATCACTGGCCTTTGCAATTTCTGTATAATCTGTCTAATCAGCACTCAATTTTACAATGACACATAATCATCTACCTAGAAGGAATTATGTTCCGTGATGCAAATAATGACTAATTAATGTCGAGGAATGTGGTGAAATATTAATCGCTAAGCAGACAACCTTTACGGTACCCAAGCCCCTCTGATGTATACAGGGTGGTTCACAAAAAACTTGTGGCACCCCTCATACCCAGGATATGACAGAAATCAAATCTAATGAAACGGTAAAATTTGTCATCTGCTGGTTCTGAGGGGTGCTAACTAAAAACGTTGGACTTAGAAAATCTTGGGTCATCAGTTTTTTGTGGCCCACCCTGTACAATGCAATGCCACTTTACGTACAACTGTTTGTACGAATTGATCAACCCGTTTAATTTGACCTCCGACCCTAGAATTGTTCGGAGTAAAATTAATCTTTTACCTGAGTAAATTAGCTACAATATTATTGCAGAACTCTGGACCTCAGAGAATTCCGAATATACATGCTACGTGGTTTAACATATGTACACCGGATCTATAGTTTTTTACCCTCGAAGGGCAATCGGAGGTCTTCTGCACAACCAATCACGAAGTACAATCTTGGTTTAGCAACTAAATAACGAGTATATGTGGTACCATCCAAATTGTATGTTTTAATTAAAAGTTAAAAGCTTTCTTTTGGGACTGTACGTTCCATTTGGGAACGCAGAAATCCCATTTTAGCCAAGGACATTGTTGAACTTTTAATTGATGCGTATTAATACATTGGTAAATTGTGTTATGAATTTGAATATGAATAAGTATTTAGGTTAACTGTCTCAAGAAAACCATTGTGTAACATTTAGATTTATTCAGGTTATTTGTGAAACTCAACTTAGTTCTCTTTCCCTGCTGTAAGGAAAACCAAAATTAACAACATCGCACAGCTCAAGGTCACTCTCAAAGGAGAGAGGAACCATGAAGCAAAGATAACTGTGAGATGATGTTACTGGACAGCACGAGCGCATCCTTTGAGGCGCTTGCCGACATGGGTAGTAGTGGCTAAGAGAACACATCCAACACTTAGCTAACTAGAGCAGTTCTTTTGTTTTTACATAATGTTGAGACTTCTGTCTTAACTGGACAATAGCTGACAGAAACCAATTAATCTTATATTGTTGTAGACATGTACATTGGAAAGCGTTATTAGTTAACGTATCAATCACTGCTGGACTTGATACATTAACAGGTCAATTAGTTTTAAAGTCTTGTCGAAGGCTTGATTGATGTCACGCCATTAATATTTAAGTTCAGAAAATAATGACACGAGTCAGTTGAAATCATCACTACTCCATAGACAAGAGGCACGAGCCAAGTGACCACAACGCTAATCGCTGGCACGCTTCAGTGTAGCAAACAAATTCCCGGCAACAGACTGACACTATGATAGACTATACCGATTGTGTGGGAATGCACATCAGACTCTTAGTATATTGAATTGGTTAAACAATACGTACATAGCTGACATATGAATAGATTGGTGACTGTTTTATTTATTTATTTGATGATAATAAGAATAATGCAGAACGGACTCGGAGCTTAGCTAAAGGTGCTCTCAAGTCGGTGATACGATATTGTGTCAATATATGATGAGACTTTATGAACAGCTGATTTATGTGAACGCATATGAATAACGACTGCCCATATACAATCTTCCTTTGGCATACATTTGGAACTCGTAAGTAAATCGTATGGCGGCTCATAAGTAAACATTAGTAAACGTAATGCCACTTAAAAAAGAAAGTTGGTTCGCAGGCCTTTTTCTTCTGAAATCTGTGTGGGCGGGGGAAATTTAATTTTTAATTATTTTTGGCTAAAATAAAGAACACTGCTACATAATTCTGTGTACCATGTGACTAGAATGGTCATTTTACATTTTCGTTTCCCACTAAGGATAATTTTTGATGTGTAACTGCTGTATTTGCTGTGTCGTTTCTTTTTATTTCCCGTCAAAAAATCGGTGCGGGCAGGGCCTGAGAACGAACTTTTCTTTTTTTAATGGCCTACGTAGACGTAAGTAAACATCAGCAGCTCATGAGTAAATCATATGGCCTACTATTTTGATTTGGCGTACAGTCAATAAGCTTCCTTACTGACTCCAGATGTATTGAGTGTATATTGCTGTAATATATATTTATGTGACAGCTTAAAGGAGAGATTTCAGCTGTACCAGCTCTGAACCAGGGGAGCAATGTTTAGTCATAATTAAGGTTGAGTTTTTGCGTGGCCTTTTCTGATGATGGTGGACGCTGCAATTTTCCACCGAATTTCTTTATGATAAAGTGTTATGTATGATCCTTTTTTTTTAAGGTAGAGCAATACTATAGTTTAGATACATTTCTGTGAACATCAACCTGTGGGCAGACGCTCTTATTATTTTCAGTCAGTCCATCTTGCAGCGCACTGGACGTATGGAATAACGGGCAATTACCTGTTCTGACATTTACGTTATTCCCATACTTTGAATCGTGTTATAGTGATCATTTGCCTGAACGAACAACGAATATTAGTACGTATAAAGCGTGCATCTTGATATTTATCCGCTGCTTCCACTCAGAGCAAAGCTGATAACATTTCTGTTCATAAGTATGATGTGTAATGTCTCCTATGGTTTTTACTGCCATCCTATAATACTTAACTGTATTTTTATGCTTTCCTGTCGGAAAATGCTTATCGTCCCAAATGTACCTTAATTTAATAACCTCGAGGTATGACGCTCCCTGGGGCACATGATTGCCGCTAGGCGGTGCCCCGTTTCCTTCTCAGCCTGTTTGTTTGGGACGCGACGCAGTAGCATCACGTGTTGCTTCGTTCTGTTAGCCGTCATGGCTGGTATTGCCCTTAAATCTTGCCCAGGAAAAGAGATTCTCAAGTATGCATGGCGGCTAGATCCAAAGGATCTACATCCCTTGTGCTGATTGTGCCGCGTGTGCAATTTCCGTTAGTATTCTTGTGCTGAACATTGTCAGGATATGACCGAATCAGTGATTCTCAGCATCGGTCCATAGGAAAAAATCGGACAAAAGGGCCGAACAAAGAGCCATCAAAAAGAACATTTTGGTAACTTCATGAGCCTTCTAGTGAAGGGGTGAACGTTAGTACTGCATTGGTGTTGCTGGGTATTCCTTTCCTTTCTCGGTCGTGGGATCGCATTCTTCAAGGGAAGGATCATGTATGCCTTTGTCTTTGTGCAACGAAAAAAGATCGTATATAGTGGAACTCAGTCAGTGGATTGTGTCGCAGGAGATGGCCAACCTAAAGTCATCACATGTGCTCGAAATCCATACCGAAGTACTTCCAACGTTTGAGAACTACTTCGGCCTAGCTGAGTCGTTCCAGAAGCGGTTTCTCAGGGTTAAGTCAGGCGACCGCACGACTGGCTTCCAGTGGCGTCCAGTTGTTGTCAGTTGTGTTCTCCCACCAGTCTGTGATTGAATTTGAATGAAAATTCGACAGAAAGCCTTCTGGCTTACTGTGTCGAGTATTCCCTACTCCTCTATCAATTTCTATAGTCGTAGGGTGGTGTGCGAGAAGGTAACACTATATCAAGATGTTTTTTGAATGTGAGCATTGAACAACTTTCGCCGGTACCTTTTTCTTCAGGTTGCACACTGAAAGCAAATGACTTGTTGTAACGATGTCCGTCAACGTTGTTTCACAACCTTAGCTCCGTGGTTTCTAGTCCTACGATTGTCAGTGACAACGAGCCAAGATTTCTCAACAGTGCCTGGTGGAGCTTCTAGAGGAGGATGCGTAAGTGGCGACGCTGTCAGCACACACAAGCTCTTCCCCACTGAGAATGTACAGTGAAGTCTTGAGATAATTGAGCATGTTGCCGATTCCTCTCCTAAACGTAGAGCTCAGGTGAACATTCTGGGGGCGGTTACGACTGGCTCAGTTAGCTGGGCTAATCCCCAAATGGTGAGTGGCCAGTCCTCTAGCCATGCCCCTTCACGACTGGACATAGTCTATCCCCCAACCCGGAAGTATTAAAAATGGATTCGCAGTCGGGGCTCCAGTTGCGGACAGTGATCGCAACTTGTCACCAGTCTCCGGGAGCGGGCCTGTTGTCCCGATAGGCACAGTCTCAACCGAACTACCCAGACATAAAACCAGTCAAAGTCAGCGGAGGCCTGAGTGGCTTTTGGGGGTGACCAGTTTCAGACATGGAATCAAGGATGGCTGATGATGGGTCGCATCGACAATTATGGTGCATAGGGTTATGCTAATCATGCAGCAACACAAATGGCGGTGTCTCTTCCTCCCCCCCCCCCCACCTCCCCATGCTAAGAACGCAACAGGTGGAAAGCAGACTCAGTGTGACAAAGACAAGACGGGAGCAACCGTGTGTACAGGAAATGCTCCCCGATCTTCCCGTGGTTGATGAAGTGATTTTGCAGGGGGGTCTTAAAGGATGCGGACATTAAGTCTGTAACGTCCGACAACTCGGAAATGTCACTAGAGGCTATCAAGTGTAAGTGAATCGTCAATGAGGTGTACGGGTCACTCCCGAACTGGTACTGCCCTAAGGTTGTAGTCCCCATTCCACAGGGAGGGAAACCGCTGGCGTACTCGTACGCAAATTCAGACGTAGTTGCTTCACTGGGGGGGCCCTTCGAGATAAGGGAAAAGTGCTTTCAGTTGCCGCCACCAGACCTGAGTAAGGGTGCGTTTTCTGTGCACGCAAAATCTACCGTATCCTGATATCTAGGATGCCCGACAAAGTCTCAGACAAAATCTGACAAATCACTTAATTTGTTGTACACTTTCACCTAAAAACTTGCTTTTCATCAGACAATTTTACATTCTGTATACTAGACACTTGGTAGATTTAGCATGAATGCATTTTTCTTCATTGTCCAACGCTGAGGCCCTCAGGTTGCGACGGTAAAAAACGTTTGAGGACACCAAATATGTGATACGGTATGCTGAATGGACATTGGCTCGTCATTAACATGCCCGCAGTTCATGTGCATGTCCTGGCAACAGTGAGACAGGACGAGAAGCTGACCCGCGCTAGCCTTAGGCGATCGTCAACAGTGGACTTAACATACACTGCGGCTACGACAAAACTGTGGAAATTTCTGGCTTCTGGAGGAAAGCAATATTGAAAATGCTGTGAAACTTACACGAAAGGGTTGGGAATTCCACACGGACACAATAAATTAAGGCTTTAGATCTCTTTTCAATTTGGTGCTGCATCGATGCGACACCTACTTAGCTTCGGCGAAGGAAGGAATTTGTAGAATTACGACGAAACAACTTCGGCTCCTCTCAATCCGTAAGTCATCCCTCTTATTCAAAGGACAGCTGCTCACCATTGCTCCGGACCTTCGTGATAAAATCAAACTGCCCCCTCCCCCCTCTTCCCAGAGGGTGAAAAGGAGCTTGGGTTTTTGCAGGGGGTCAGAGTCAGTGCAACGTGGGTCAGTTCAGAACTCGGTGCCAGCTCAGAACCACCATCAGGACAAGGGTAGCTACCTCACTCCATGGTCAAGTTAGGGGGTGGTTAAGGTGCCACTCAGAAGCCTGACAGATGCTCACCATGTATTGGGTCGTACTAAACATAATTTCAAAAGGTTATACCCTGTGTTCGAGCGGCCACCTTCCCTCGTGCGGTAACTCCCACAGTGGCTCCTACAGAGACCAGCGACGGACAAATACAGCGAGGAAATTCGAGAGTTGCTGATGAAGGCGCAATCAGGGCATTAACGCCTGACTGTTGGGGGTTCTTCAGCCCGGCGCGGGTGATCCCGAAGAGCAGAGGAGGGAATCGACACATCTTCAATCTCCACCACGTAAACACCTTTATAGCCTTATAATATTTAAAAATGGAAACCCTGAGTCCGTCTGGGAAACCCTCCAACCAGGATATTACACTGTGTGAGTCATTTGATCTTCAGGATCCATACCTCCATGTGCTTCTGTTGGTGTTTCACCTTTGTGTGCCAGGGCCAGTTCTACCACTTATGCCCTCCCCTTCAGTTTGTGCACGGTCCCACACATTTTTGCAGTTCTCATGAAACCCATCCTCGCCTTCCTTCATCGACAACGCATCAGTGCTTTCGCATACCTGGACGACTAGCTGGTGCACAACCAGGGCCCACAGCAATTAGCCTGTCGGACCACAATTTGCACCAGAACGCTACAACACCTGGAACACCTGTAAACTAGCCAAGTCTTGCCTAACCCTAGTGCAGTGCTTTGTCTTCCTAAGAGCATCGTTCAATGTGCGCTTGTTCATATTATGCCTGTCCCAGCTATGCATAGACCGTATGCGGGAGTCAATCAGGGATCTCCTCACCCTACGCAAGACATCAGCCAAGAAACTCGAATTTTATAGGACTGATGGAGTCTTGTGTGCAGCTAGTCCCATTGGGAACATGGAGGGCAAGACCCCTCCATTCGTTCAGAAAAGAGTTCTGGAGACCGAAGGTGTCATGAGACAACATAGTACCACTGGCACACCTCCCAATATTAAAATTAGCATGGTGATTGGACACATTTATCACCCAGGCAGGAGTACTAGTGCACAACCCACCCTTATCTCCCAAGTTGTTCACTGATGCATCAACAGTTGGATGGGGAGCCCACCTCGGGGAGCGACAGGTGGTAGGTGTTTGGACGCTGGAGGAGGCATCGCTGCATATTAATGTGCTGGAGCTGCGGGCGGTGTACATCGCGCTGTGGCCTTGGTCGCGAGTGGTCGAAGGCGCAACAGTAGCCGTATTAGCGGACAACACGTCCACAGTTTCCTATATCTGAAGGGTGGAGGCCTTCACTCGATCTCCCTTTAAAAAGAAGTATCCCATCTGTTTCAGCTGTGCATGGAACTACAGGTCATGCTGTAACCGAGACAGATAGCGGGTGACCTGCATGTGTTGGCAGATGAGTTATCCCGGGAACGAGATTCCGACGACAAAGAGTGGAGGTTGACGCCGGAAGTGTTGGTCCCTGTTCAGCTGGTGGGTGACACCAACGTTCGACCTCTTTGCAACCTGGACGAACAAGCAGCTGCCGGTGTTCGTGTCAACGTTCCCGGTTGCAGCACTGACTACTGATAGCCTCAGTATGTTGTGAGAGGGCGTATATGCATACCTCGTCCCACCGTTCGCCCTACTGCAATTGGTGTAGAACAAGATATAGTACTTGACAAGGAACTTCATCCTGATCACGCTATTCTGGGAAACAGCTCCCTGGTTCGTGGATCTGAAGTCGCTCACAAAAGAGGATCCCTGCCACTAGTTCCGAACGTCGTATCGCAGCAGCACGAAGGTCGAACACTCCACCCCAACCCGAGAGCTCTTCATCTTCATGGGTAAAGATTCTGAATGTTAAGCTTTGAAAAAGAGGGTTTTTCGAAAGAGTTATTGCAAGATTCTCACGTGCCACCGTGTATCAGTTATTCAGGTGTACGAAGCTAATGGAGGAATTGGAACGAGTGGTGTGGGATCAGTCGAGTGGACCAGTGTAACATGATAGTGCAACAGCTTTGTGAGTTTTTTGAGTTCGTGTTTTGACAAGGGCTGTCGCCCATCACGATTAAAGGATACAAGCCGGCTATCACTTCGGTGTTAATGCTTGCAGGTAACCTGAACCGTTATCTCACCCATCCGTACCACACTTGGTGCAGTCCTTCAGTGTGCAACGCCTACAGACCCGGTGACTCTGCCCAGCTTGGGATCTCTCATTAGTGCTTCATTTCCTGTTGGGGCCACCGCTCGAGCCATTGAGAAAAGCTTCTTTTCAGGATCTGACGCTCAAAACAGGGTTCCTCTTTGTGCTAGCCATAGCTGCGAGGCAGGGTAAAATTGCGACACTCGCTAGGGAACGGATTACTTCCGGTATAATAGTAGTTTGTCAAAGGTGTCGTTTCTCCACCCACCAGACTTTAGGGCGGAAGCTTAGAAGCCAGGGGAAACAATGAGTCCAATTGTACGTACAGTGCTCTCGCATTGGGAGTATGTTTAGCGAGTGCAGTGCCCTGTTTGCACCCTTAGGTTCTCTTAGGTTCTGTGGTGGAATTACGGCCACAGGGACCAAACAACCGGACACGCAAGTTTGGCTGAACATACCATGGAAGCCGTTTTTCGTGAAAATGGGAGAAGATGAAGACCCAACGGCTTTACCAGTGAACCCCTAATCAAGAGTGAGATGAATTGGTCAGGTGATTGGTGACGCATACAGTGCTTCGAGTAGGAAGGGAACAGAACAGTTGATCAGAACACACGAAGTTAGGGCCTTGAAAGCTTCATGTGCCTTCACTACTGTGGCCCCCTTTAGAGGAGGTACTGGTAGCATATAAGTGGCAGAGTAAAACTACATTTATCATCCATTATCTCAGAGGAGTGTAAGCTTCGGCTGCACATGTGCCGGAATCATCATTCATAGTGGCTGGAAGTACGGTGAAGAGCAAGTAAGACCTTGGTAAAGCGAGGTGGCATACTCTCGGAAATCGGGTATGGGTGAATGGAAGAGTTGTTGAGAGTAGTGGTTACAGGGTATATGTTGTATATTGTAAGATCTTGCAATGTGCGGGATTTGACGCCCACCGTTGGTTCTACAAAATTGTCATAAAAATACAGGTAAGTATTTTAGGATAGCAGTAAAAACGGGGGTTTCCCCCTAAAAATAGTTTCTATGCGCCGTTCAGAAATATTCATTACTTGTAAATTTTTGCTTTCCTTTCAGAAAGTAATATTACAATTTACAGGTAATGTATATTTCCGTTTAAGCAACAGAAACAAAATTTAGCTGGCCCTGGCTAAGGGACCGGCAATTTCATGTTTCTATATGCCGTTAGAAAATATCATTACCTGTAAATTTTAGCATTCCTTTCGGGAAAAGGAATGCAAAAATTCACACGTAATGCGTATTTCCGTGTAGGCAATGGAAACAAAATTTTTCCAGCCCAGTTGAGGGGCCGTCAATTTCCTGTTTTTAACTTATCCTAAAATACTACCTGCGCGAACCCACCCTCCTCCCTTTTCAAATTCGCATAATAGCGTGTGAGGTGAACTGTGAGGCTGTACAGGAAACCGAGCTCCAACTAACTACGGTCATGTGCCCCAGGAGCGCCATTGCAAGAACCTTGAGGTTATTAAATTAAGGTAGTTTGGGATGAAAGCATTTCCCGATAGGTAAGCATAAAAATACAGGTAAGTATTTTAGGATAAGTAAAAACTATTTTTAGGGGAAAAACTCCATTTTAATATTTCTTTCTGATCTTCAGGCAAAGGACACATTAGAAACCAGTCAACGAGAACAAACTAATCTTATTCAAATCTTAGAGGAGAAGCTCCTGGGAGCAGAGGTAAGTGTTTTCACCTTTGCTTTTACTTTCATTATATTTTTATAAAAATTACCAGGGTGACGACCATATACCAGTAATCATAATTCATAAGGGTGTAGCCTACCTATCACAATTGTTTTCCACCATTCCGATCAGTCAAAAAGTATATGCATTCCGTACTGTTTTTTCACTATTTTATGACAGTATATTTTTTAGTACTTTTATTGTAGGGGCGATTTTGACATAAACAAGTTTTCTATAGCTTTCTACACTAGTTTGATTAAAAACGCGCT
>JAHWFP010034700.1:20063-35901 GCA_023313725.1 Lithobius niger | reverse complement strand
CCCCCCCTTCCTTTGTCCCAAGGTTTTTTTCCCCCTTTGTGTTAACCCTGGCCTTGTCGGGAGTGGCTATCCGGGGCACCTACGAAGACTCGCCCCGACAATGTAACGAAGGAAGGTTTGTCAAGTTTTTTTTTTTATTTGTCTTCTCCGGTAGGGCAATTGCAATAATAAGTAAAAATTTCCACGTCATATTTTAACATTTGTCAACATTTACTGTTTTTTTTTATTCCATCTCTTAAGTTTAAACTGCATGTAAATAGGATTTTTGCTCCCCGGTTGCATCCAATCGATAAGGCAAACTCATATGCTTTGAGATTTTTGCTTCCCGAATCACAAATCTGGGAAATTTTCATGCTTAAAAATTATTGCTTCCCAGATGCATGTCTACCTTGAGTGAAGATTTTCGTCGTCCAGATGAAATTTGTGAACTAAGCCCAAATCAAACTTGTGATCCTTTTTACAGAAGATGGTGCTTGTCTTTGGTCTATATCACTGTTCAAGGAAGGGAAAAACAATGAGGAATTAAGCATTATGAATGATATCTGGACTTAAAACTAATAACAGTGAAAATTATCTGCATTTAAGTAGTAGTTACATTGAGCAGCATGATTTTAAAGACATTAAAGGTTGCACCACCATAACTGCTAGCCATTATAGAAAATCGGCAATCTGTGGGTTTCTATTCATGTAACCAATTTTTAACCATCACCTGTAAATCGGCAAAAATCCGTTTGGTACAGCCTTAATAATTCACAACACTTCATTCATTGTGTTTGGTGGTTTTTACTCTGTTTAGATTTTGTTTGCAGTATGTATTTATTTACGTAATATTTAGTGTTTATTCTGGGACAGGAATTGTAATTCCGGGATTTCAAGATTCAGTTCGGTCAGTCCTTCTAAAGATTTTGTGGATTTTCCTTTCTGGAATCAAAATCTCTCCATTTTTGTTGAAATTATCAAGGAAGGCACTATATTTGAGAAATATGCGAGCCAAACTGACCAGGTCGATTAAGATGCTTTTATTGTTGGTATCAAACAGCCGTATTAACAACAGAAATAAACAGTGGTAAAAGTGAGTTTAATTTTTTGCTAACAGCAAAACTAAATGGCCAGTTAGTAATTCACAGGTGTTAGCTAATAATGTTTATTCATGAAAGTACAAACTCGCATCATAAAGAATCGTTGTTAGAGGGATAAAGTGGTTTAGCCAGCGATGTTTTAAACTAGACCTTATTTTGACAGAAAAGAGCAATCCTATTGGTGCTTCAATACCTTGGTTATAATTTTTTAGTTAAAAATATTTTTTATATAAATCCAGGTTACTTGTAGTTTATAAAAGCTATTACGATTAAAAAGAAAATGGTATACAAGCATGTTAATATTTTGCTTCATTCCAGAAATTACAACACCAACTTGAGTCGGCTATCAAGGAAAAGAGCGAAACTGAACAGAAACAGTCTACTATTGTTAGGCAGCACAAAAAGCAGCTTGAAAAGGAATTAAAAAAGTATAGGGCTTTACAAGGTAATGTAACTTTTTTTCCTTCTTTTGGCTGCTTAAAACATCACTGGAGTTTGTGGTAATTATATGGTAGAGTTTTAGTAAAGGTGCAACATGCCTATAGAGTTCTAGACAGTTGCGACTGCTTTCACATGCCAACTATGCCAAGACGCTTTCTTAACTACATGGTGCCACGGCTTCGGCTGATAGTGTGTGAAATCTACTGCAACCTACAGTTCTCTTAACTAACAACCATGTGTGCCCCAAAAAGTAGTTCTTCATGCACAAAGTTTTTTACTTAGGTCTCCATTCAGCGAATTGCGAGTGAAATAATGTCAAAATTCCTTAGGCAATATATAGTGTTGTTTCTTTTCCACACGGTCATTTAATAAATTAAAAACCCACATGCACGAATTTTCGAAAGCTGCTGCTTTCATTTTCAAATGCTTCAGTTGGCCGTTGGTGGGGCTTAAGGACATGTAAATTCTGCGATTTAGCGAAATCACAAATTTCACTACTTTTTAACTAAAAGACTTTAAAAATAATTCTGGAAGTGATAGACTTAATTATTGGAAAGTTCAGTAAATTTCGTAAAAGGCTACAAATTACAAAAAAAAAATATATGAAATCAACCACAAATTAGCTTTGTTGAACATGACACCGAAAAAGTTACTTATGTTAATTTTAATAAAAAATGAGCCAGTATAATCGACAACTAGCCACCGGAGTGAAATTCCGAGAGCAGTTCTCACAGAAGCATAGTTGAGTGCCTGCGCCCATCAACTCGGTTGGTTCAAGGTTGCCTGACTTGGGCAGTCAATCACCAATCACCACGTACATGGTGTTTAGCAGCAATCGTCATGTTGTGCATCCCTATTTTCATGCTCCAATTGGCTTTTTGTGGGATCCCATCGTCAAATTCAACTGTGAAGTTCATCACCACAAAATTGAACTGAAATCCTGCAAACTTCAACAAAACACTCCGCAGAATTGGCCCTAGTATTATCACAGAAATTGCATGTAAGCGTTAGTGGGGGCTGCAGCAGCGCGAATGCTTGCAGTGGCCGGAAGTGAAGTTTTTGCTTGATTTTGCCTGGTATTTGGTGCGCTGCCAGGCCAAGATAGGTTTTTTGCGGTAAGTTGTAGGATAGGTCTGCAGGGTCCTGATGTTAGGTTAGTAGTGTTTGTTTTTCTCTTTGGTTGCTGTTTCGATTGCAAGGCGTCCATTGATTTCAACAGTAAACAAAAAATACGTTACTAACCTAACGTCGGGACCCTTCAAAGCTATCCTACAACTTATCCAAAAATACCTACCTTGGCCTGGCAATGCTCCAAATATCAGGCAAAACCAAGCTAATACACCTCTTACGTACCATCAATGGCCTACCGAAGCAATCGTAAATGTTAGTGACAGCTTTCGAAAATTTATGCATGTTAGTGTTTTAAATTCATTAAATGGCCGTGTTGAAAAGGAACAACACTATACATTATGCCACAAAAAGATATATGTAAACTTTGAATTTTGTCCTACACTACACTACAGATAAAACACTTCAGGTAAAACAGGAAACTGTATTGAACCACAACTACATTTTGATCGTATTGTATGGGACCCTGTACCAGAATCGCTATGATGTGGACGGCTGTTGCACAAAAATGCCACTGTCAATATTTGACCAATTTTAACATTCCAGCATAACTAATTTTAACCTTTCCATTGTATGGGTAGAAGAGTGAAATCAATAGGGTAGTGAAAATCAATAGGGCACTTAGCAGGTATTTACTGAAAACTATTAAACATGCAGATTTAATAGTTACACAAGCACATAAAAATGAGTGGTTGTGTAACATTTTTTTTCTGACACAGTTGGTGTCTCGGGCAGAAGGGTGAGGAACAGCGTGTGTATGATGGGAGATTTCCCTTAAGTAAAGTGCTGATTGCCTGTAATTAATTTGAATACAAAACGTAACAAAATTGAAAAAGGTTCGGCTAGCACATGTTTGTGCAGGTGTTTGTAACACATTTAACAAACTGATGTTCGACCATGAACCGCATTTTGAGGTTCAAACAAATGTTTCAATAAATGTTCTGTCTGCCGTGGTAATATACCGTCTACGTCGACTAGTTGAGTGGCGCCGCCCTTCTCGGGAATTGGTGTGCAAGAAAGAAGTCCTTTTTGTGGACTAGGGGACTAAGTTTTGAGATCATGCAGGGTTGCCCCTACCCTGCCCCAGGTAAATAATTTTTTCAATTCCGGTCCCTTTAGGTCGAATTCCAGTGTGCTGCATGTGCTACAAACATGTGCTAACTGCAGACTTCATCAACATCGTTAATGCTTGCGATTCCTTACCGTAAATATTACATGTAATAAACCGATTCTCACAACCGCTCAGGGTGGTATGTTTTGCAGTGAAGCCGACATTTGTACTAATGTGTGTTGGTCGTAGCTTGCACGATTGTGGACCGATTTACATACTGTTTTCTGCATTCACCATGAATTGACTGTCCGCACATATCAGCAATTGAGATCAGTGCCCTATTCCTAAAGGAACCGGACATGGAAAATTTATTTAAGGTACCATGGGTGGGGCACAACCCTGGATGATCTCAATACATATTTCCCTCCGTGGTGACCAATGATCGGTGGTTGTTTAGTGGCCAGTTGAAGTGAATGTCAGTTGAACTACAGTTTGCACACAATATACTTGCAGTATAGTCAAAATGTAGGTTTATAGGTTTTTACATTGTTTAGGCCCTACATGGTGGCCCTAAAAAGTCTGGACAACCAGTCTTTGTCATTCCAAATTTACTTGGATGGTACTTTAAATGACCTCGGAATGGCCCTTCAAGGTCATCACTATGGTAACTTTTGAACTCCATGTCGTAACATAGCGGTATAAATTAGAAAGTTGTAGAGAACCGTAAACCAGTATGCCAGAGCAAAAAAAAAAAGATTGAAATTCGGAGCAGAATTGTAGCATTTGCAGGTAGCCAAAGTTAGTGTTAAAAACTGCACTGCAGTACGCAAGTAAGCATGCAGCAAAGTGGCCACCCCCACTCTTGTTTATTGCAGTGCAGTTTTTACACTAACTTTGCATTGCCTCTAAATCGTATGATTCTGCTCCGAATTTTATTGTGGTTTCTGCTTCGGCATTGGTTTACGGTTCTTCACAACTTTCTAATTTACACCGCTATTCTATCGATGTGTAGTTCAAAAGTTAGCATTGTGATGATCTGGAATGGCCATTCCAAGATCATTCAAACTTCCATCAATATATCTTCTGATCCACAGTTTATTTATGAGCATTTTTGTGGTCCTCCTCTACGTAGATTTGGAAGGACGGGGGTTGTACAGACTTATGGAACACCCTGAATACAGGATAAGGGGTTTTGAAATCACTAGCAGTTCGCTGTCTTTGTATGATGAACCCTTTTTTGGCCCACTATTTTTCATTATAAAGAGAGCCTACTGTGTCATTATAATATAACTTCTATAGAATACTACAGTTTTTAAATAAATTTTTATTAAAACTGCCACCTTTTTTTCTTATTGCTACTGCTAACTTTTTCTTATCACTTCGTGATCATTTACTCGGCCTACTATGATGCATGTAAGCTAGAATTACTAAACCTGGAAAGTAGCATGAAAAATGGAAGTACTGCCCTGGAAAAACTGGGGATTTAGTGTAGATGTATGATGTACGAACCCTGGTTTATGCCCCCCCCCCCCCTTGCTTATGAAATTGTATCTCTACTGCAGGCCATTTTTCTAGTCGAATCCCTCTTGAGTAATTATATTCATATTATGCACGCGGACGTCACTACCCTGCCTTCTGCTTGTCTCCCACTTTACGTATAAACTTGTGCTGTTGCGCTCTCCGTAGTGGTAGTTCGAACCCAAATTGTGCGTACAGTTTGTTACTATTAAGGGTTTTTATCCCAGAATATCTCCCCAATTAAAAATTTGCATTATTGTTTGGTTAAGACGAATTTTCCTGATAAAACTAAAAATCCGTTGAAATTCATTACCAACAAACCCCGCAGACAGCAGTCTCCACTCACCTCAAGTGCGGCGCTAGCACAAAATAGAGTCCATCTTTGAAAGTAGAAATACAAAAAAAAATAAATAAATAAAAAAAGTTTTATGCTGAAAAGCTCATGGTAAACAATGCATGCTTTTGATTTAGATTGTCAGATGCAAACAAGGGAACTGGTAAATGAATTGATGAGTAAGCAAAGATACATTGTGTTGTATTAAGATATTTTTACAACGAAAAATTTGATTAGAAACTGTTCGTCAATAATATTTTTAATGTGCTAGTAATCCATTTTTATAGTTAGCTAACTTGTGCAGGCTTTAAAAATTATATTACATTTTTTTGGTGCATCATATTTTAATACCAAAGAAGATAAAAAATTGTTAAAAGTTTTACACTTTGTTCAGTGCAGCATACTATCTTGTAAACCAGCTTACGTTATGAAATTTTGAGGTGCGTTTTTGCGTTACACTTTTGACTCGTTGCCATTGTCTTCGTTGTGATAATTATTGTCATTGTGTAGGTCTTCGCCGTCGCCCTCTTCCATCAGTGACAACTTTTCTATTGGCGTGTACTTGACTGTTTGCAAGGGAATGTCTTTTGTTTTTGGCTCACTCCGTGATGTTTGGCGGCTCTTGGTATACACGAAAAGAATCATAAGTGCCTGTAAAATGCACACGCATACAATTATTATTAAATCACTGTTATGTTGAGGTGGATGATAGGCAACCAGTTGCCTAGTAGCATTGATGAAGCAGCATTGTGATGTTAGTTGTGCGGAACAGGTGTAGTAGCCAGAATCGCGTGCAGAAACGTTGGCTAGCGTGAGAACTGAGGTTATCATAATGGTCTCGTTGCCTGAGCCGGCTGCTGGTACTATTTCTTCTTTAAGAGTTTCAGTTTGCCTGTTTTGACCATCTACCCCGTACGAGCTGCTGTGTTGTCTTACCCACCAAATTGTAAAATTGGTGTTTGCCGATACAGCCACGTGACATTCAAATGTAACATTCGTACCCCATGGTTCGACTGTTGGCTCTGAATGGAAGTTGACATTTACTCCTTGTTCTTCTCCACATTGTATCTGGTAACAAAACACCTCCATAACAGCAGGTTTGGGCATGTGTGGTAGGTTGTTTTTGTCCAAACTAGTTACATCTGATGGCTCTGTGCTAAATAGCAAATATTCCTGGATGTTTTCACTTGAGTCGGAGTGATGGAATTCCTGGCTGTTTTCACTCGAGTCGGAGTGACGGAATTCTTGGCTGTTTTCACTCGAGTCGGAGTGACGGAATTCTTCGCTTGAACTTAAACTTTTGTGAATGGAGGGTAGGTCTACTGGTAAAGTCACTTCATCCTCATAACCAAACTCTACCTGTTTGTGGTTTAAATGTGTGGTATGTTGAGGGTAAAACGTAGGTGAAGACAAGATGTCCTCTGGTTGTGATCTGTTTTTAAGTAAAGTTTCATTCTTCTTCTTAATATTGTTGTTTTGATGATGATTACCTTTGTGGGATTTGGTGGAAGCAGTATTGGCAAAATCAGGAAACTGAACTGGTATAATTCTTTGTGTATGCCTTTCAAGTGTTGTCGACTGGCTTTGTGAATTTACAGACATCACTGTGTTAGTCAGAGTAGGAGATGCCGGAGTATTTTGACCGTCTGTTGATGTCACCAGGGTTGTTAATAACCGTTTGTCTGTAGTGGATGAATTATTCAGCGTGCTCGCATCACCACTAACTTGGGTGGTAGGGAATTCTGCAATGATACCAATGTCACTTACACTGCCCATTGTTGTTTCGTAATTTGTTGGAGCTGTAATGTTTTCTGTAACATTACTTGTGTCTCTCTTCCTTCGTTCTCTAACTATGGGCTGGAATGGCCCAGAGTAGCGTTCTGGCTTTGTCTTTAGTTCTTGAGCAAACACTTGTGTCTTATCATCACTTGCAGCACTACACACAAACATGACCAAAATTGTTAAAAGAATTTGTAGTGTAAATGCAACGTGTTGACTGGCCATGGCTATGCTGGCTCCGTCTTCCTCATATGCTTCTTTAAGTTGTACTGCTCATTTCTGCTCGACCAACCACTTGATAAAATCTTATGCGAACGTTAATGGTGCTCAAACCTACAAACAGGTTAGATATGATAAGACACGCCTTATCACTAAGTAACTTCATCGGCAGATAATAATGTGCGTAGTGCTCCATAAAGCCAGTGAGATTTGTTCTCCAAACTTGTGTCAATAGTGTGCTTTGTCATCATCTATCATTATCATCTGTTAATGCTGGATGCGGTTTAACCAAGTTAAACATGTAGTTCACTTAGTGTTTTCAAGCTTATCTCGCTTTTATGGTGGCTGATGACCATACTTGAAAATATTAAGGCGAATAGCATACTAAGAAAGGTGCAATGAGTCTAATCCTCAGTACACATTCTCTGATCTTTATTTACTTTGGCGGAGCTGTTTTAGTTTCAAGTTTTGGTGTGCTTGCTTCCACTTAGTACTATATTGGCAGACTGCCAGTGTTCAGTTTTGTAGTTACTTTACTTGTTGTTAGTTCTTTACTATCTAAAAACTAACGTACATGCAAACGAAGTAGGTGTGAGGATTGGCAGTTCATTTAAATATTCTGACCATCTCACGTACTATTGGGCATTTCTTTGTAGAAAAACAGTTTTCCTAATATCCTCGTCAGACCGCCTGTAAAGTGTGTTTAAGGACCCATTGTATTTTTCTTCCTGACTACCTAACCTAAACTAGTTGAAAGAAAAACATCTAATTAATACGGTAACCTAACTTTCTCTCTATTTGAAGATTTGTAGTTTTGTTAACATTAGTTTTAGTTAATGCAAGCAGAGGAAAAAGAATTAATAAAACAAATGATTTAATCTGATGTGCACCTCCTAAGGTATGCGGAAAAACTATTTTTATCAAAAATATGCTGTGGTTGAGAGTTTCTGCACAAGAAGGTATAAGGTTAATAAATTAAAATGGAATAGTTTATGTTTTTAAAGTTATTTTTGCATAAAATAAAAATAAATAAAGAAATGCTGATTGTTCTAACTCTTTAAGGACTGCATTTGTGCTTTCAAAATAAGGGTTTATAACATAAGTAGGAAGAAAATCATAACTTCTCACCCACTTGAAGCGAGGTGGTAAAAATCATGATTTTAACAAAAAAATAATTTTTTTAATTTAAAACTTGATTTTTATTTTATTTAAAACTTGACTTTTATTTTATTTAAATTGGAGTTCCGATTATTAATCATGGATTCGTATTATTGGTTATTCGCGGGTATCATTTAGGTGCAGGTTTACAGAGATAATACCTAGAAAACAAATTTATAGATTTTGCAAATATTGATTTTTGATTTCTAAAGCTGTGGTTAGTTTTAATATTACGGATGATCCAGGTTTAAATATAGGCGTAAAGCAGGCAGTAATACTGATAAAAAGAATTGCTTCAACTTCATGTTGATGGTTGATCCGTCTTCAGTCAAGTATTTGGCAAATGATATGCTTTATTTTTTGTTCAGTACTTTTAGCAGAAACACAAGTTTAGTTTATTAGCCTTGACTGTTTTGTTGAAGTTTTTTTTTTGTGGATAACTTAACCAATGCAGAAAACAACCTCTGCACACCTGCAGAAAAGTCTGTTGCTGTAAGCAACAGTTCTTTAACACTGATTGTAAGAGAAACTAAAACTTGAACTGGGAATTTTACAGGGTGTAATTAACTGAAATATTTAAAGAAAGAGTAAAAATTATTGATTTAAATCTGGGTTATTATTAATGAAAATCATTTGGTTTAAATCGTGAAGTACGAGAATGAAATCTGTAACAGTTTTTTCCTTAACCCATTCACAACCAGGCATAAAATTTATTCTTGCCTAAACAAACCAGTTTTCAACACGTAGTCAAAACAAATGTACATCTGTCAGTAGACGAACCAATTATTAGACACATTTTTGATCTGTGAAACCAGAACGATACAATTCTTAGCTGGTCTTGGCAGGGCCGTCAAGAGAAATGGTTGGGTCCGTGACAAAATTCTTGACCAGGGGCCCCTCCAATATCTTTTCGTTCCCTTTCCGGGATGGGGCGGGGCCCCACTTTTGGGCCAAGAGTACCGGGCCCAGGATAAATTGTCCCTCTTGTCCCCCCGCTTAATTAATTATTTGAATAAAAACTGGTCCTTGAAAATACTCGGATTTTTGTTAAGTATCTTGCGCGAACTGACGAACGCGGAGTAGATTATTATGAACTTAGGGAATAAAATATGGCGTTGCTGTTTTAGGGTAGATGTTACATTTTTTTTTTTATTCGCGAAGATAAGTATGTAGCAGTGAAACATAACACTATTTTATTCTGTCATACCCAACCTCGTACAAGGTGTAAAATAATTAGATTGCCTTTACTTGCCATATTATATTGTGGAAATTGTTGCATCAAGCCTGTGTTTTAATTTCTTTTCATCCTTGTATATAGATTCAGATAAAGCAACCATTGCACTTATAAAGAAATGCTCAAGTAGCTAAAGGATTTTTCATTATCATGATGTGTTGCACTATATATTTTTAAAGTGTTAATGGCATGTTTTACGTGTTTCCTGTAGATGAATGCAAGAAATTGAATGACGAAGTTGAACTTACAAAAGAAGATAACAAAGCAGCTGAGATTCGAGTTACAGCAGCACTGGTAAGATCTCTTTTGAGAGTTAATTTGACTCTCGTATACCAAAATTACTTATTCATCATGACCACAAATATAGTCTTCATCATTATTTAGGAAAATTACCGCAACTGCAAGACTTTGACAAAGTAAAATGACCCGTAAAAGCATGCACACATCAAGTTTTTTAATAAATGACCTTTAATTAAGGGAAAGTTTGGTTGGGATTTGAAAGAAACTTATTTATTTTTTCATTTAATTCAGGTTCTCGGGAGCCATACTGTAAAATAAGGGGGGGGGGGCTGTTGAGGGGATAACCTATGCAGCCAAGGCTACAAAAGCACAGGTTAGTTATAGTTCAGGCCGGGGCATTACCTAACAGGAGGTTCCACCATACTCTCGAGAGTACGTAGCGTTGAGTGGCAGCAACTGTCGATGATCATTGATGCTGCGAACAAGAGAGTTGCTGGACGTGGAAGCATATATATCCTGCAGAGGAAAGAGTATGTGTGCACCCTTCGCAGTTCCCCAAAGGACTGCCACTTGAGAAAAAGCTCACTTGCACTACACCAATACGGAAGGCCAACAATCAACATGAATCTGAGGTCTGAGGCCATTGTTGTAACAGACTTGTAGATTGTTCAGGTTGCTCTGGAGAAGTCAGACATTAGACATACCATATATTTAGGTCATGCAGCCCTATAAATGACGGCTGCCAGCATTGGACTAGACTTTCGGAACCAGCGCCAGCTGGCGTTCGCACGCACACAAATTTCGTTTTTGATTAGCAATGTTGCCCTTGTCCCACAAGGAGGGGACAAGCATAACGCTCAGGTGTTTATCGCTGTCAACATACGAAAGCTCTTCACTCAGCAGTTGGGAAAGCGCCGGATCGTCTGCATAGCACAATTATGGTTGGTTTTGATGTTATTCATTTAACACACTGCCTCTTGTTGCTGGACAGTGTCAAGGGCAACATCGATATCGGAGAAAGGATGAGTGGTAGTTTCACCACCTAGTGAGCATGCGTTGGGATCTGAACCAACATATCCCAACACAACATGCCAACACACCATCGTGGAACACTCCGCTGCTTCAGGAAGAGGCATAATGTGGCATGGTTCGCTCGGTCGTAGGCCTTCGAAAGGTCCGGGAAAGTAACAGACGCTAGGCTACCACTGGTTCAGTATTGGTGGATCACTTCTTTCAAAACTAAGAATGATTATTCAGTTCTCAGCTTCAGTTTAAAGGTAAACAGGCTGTTCTTTGTGTGAAGAGGAGAGGAGCGATTCCAATTAATCAGACCATGTGGTAGCAAGACCAATGGGCCTGTAGTTACCTTCTGAAAAAAGGTTTCCTGCTTAACGTGTGATGAAGATTCGATCTCCCATCACTAAGGGAGCTGGCCATGATGTCATTTGTGTGGTCTCATTTCACAGCCTCAGTGAAAGAAGAGAAGAAATTTTAAGTACAGTTAAACACCATTATAACAATTGCAGCAATGCATGCATGCAACAGTGATTGTTTATAATTGATAAACGTGTTACAACATCCAATTTTTTTTTTTTTTATAAGTTTTTGAAAAAGAAAAAGTGAAAATAGAGACAAGTTATCTAGATCCAAATTCAAATCTTGATTCCGAAAAAGGGTTCCTATTTTTCAACAACTTCAAAAAACTTAAAAAAAAGAAACCTCAGTTGCTGTATCATTTTGGTTCCATTTTTCTAAGTTTTTATTTCAAAATGTTCGATAAATAGGAACATTTTTTTTTTTGGAATCAGGATTGGATTTTGGATCCAAAAACCTGGTGCCTATGTGCACTTTTTTTCAATAAAAATTGGACTTTTTTGGATAATTTTTGCCGTTGCATTTTTTGCCGTTGATAGCTCTTTGGGCTATCATTGTAAAGACAAAGAGGCTTTTCTATTGATGATAAATAGCAACATATGATTAGGTTTTTAAATATGCATACAACTAGAATACGCATCTTACTGGATACTGAGATAGGATTTTTTTTTTGAACTTGGTGTGCATCTGCTTGGTACAAAATAGAGACATAATTTCTCCTTTGTACGTGTCATTTAATATCTGCTGCTGATTCATCGCTGGTATCGTACTACCGAAATGACTGTCTACCGAAATTGTGTACTACCGAAATGACCAAACCCAAATACCCGTCTCTATTTGTAAGCGTTTTTTAATTTAACTGGATAACACGCATACATTTTATGCAGGTATTTCTGCATTCTGGCAAGCTCTTCTTCATTAAAAAAATAGAGAAGATTGAGTTAGCGATGCTTCATCGGTTAAGCATTTTTCTCAAAAGAGCATGCGCAGTGATGCTCAAGCAGCCCCTGCGTGGAACTATGGGATCGAACACGAGTATGATCTGGTGTTATGTTATAATCCACTCGGTCTGTACTTCCTCGAAATAAGTCGACGATGCGGATAGAAAAATAATGTAAACAGTTTAATAACGAACTTCACAGATTACAACTTGGCGCATACTTGCCAAGCCGTCAACTGCCTGGCCCATTCATCCATGCTGAGGCAGGGGGGAGCGCCCGATCGGGAAGTATTGTGAGGCAGCCCAGCTGATGGGCAGGGAAGCCCGCCTCACAATCACCTCCCTCAAAAGTTAACCCCCCCCCCCCTCCTCAAGCGAGGTGTCCAAAGAAAAATTACACAACGTTGTTAACAACAAGCACTTTTTGACACGAAAATGCGGTTATACATGGCATTCACGTGGTAGGAAATACAAAATTGCAAACGGTACTAGTATTAATTGTATTCTTTAAAAAAATCTCGGTCGTAACATGTAGCTCACATGAATACACTGACCTGTAATGAACCCCATAGAGGTAACATAATAGTTTCACAAGTAAACTGACATGTAATACCCACTCAAACAGATCATCAAGGTGACACAAGAAAAAAAAAACAATCAGCCATTTCACCCACGGCAAGCACAAGAATTGTCACAGCCTTCGTGAAATTAAACATTGTCACAGTCGACTTAAAAGAGATCACAATTTAACTTCATATTTACGACTTACTAACCAAATCCAAATGATTAGTAGCGTCAAAATCACTGCGAAGCAGCAGACCGGTAGGAAATTAACTACTACAAATTACCTACAAACTTGTACGAACCTTTACCTTTTCCACCAAAGGTTGAAGGCAAACACACATACAGCGAATCAGTGAGTAAAAAAAACTGCAAGACGCATCACGTTAAGAACGGTGCAAACCACATTACTCAACTTTATCCCAAAATAAAATGGCTCCTGCTAATAGGGCGATCAACCCCCTATCCACAAGCGCAAAAAATGAGAAGAAACTTCGATGATTCATGGCAGCACACCGGCCTAAGACAATCATACAAACAGTCTAGGTCATACAGCCAAGTAGGCTAAGTAGCAATGCTGAACTTTCACACATCCGATTGCACCCACCCGAATATAGACATGAGGGAAAACAGAATTTAATCAACAAGTTGACACAAATATCAAAACTTATGCTCAGTAACTTTTCTATTCTACAGCCACAAGTCGAGAGAAAAAAAAAAGCAACCGCACACCTCAACAACGTACAGGTAGGTGGGCACTCTCTCATTCAGAAAGCGAGCACGCTTGGGAGACATTTACGGCCACATGCGCACGCAGCGCCAACGTAAATAAGCCCTGCTTTTCATTCATGATACTAGCGCATACGCATCGTTACCCGACACACCATCGCTGGGTGCAAGGTGCACCAGTTCCAAGATGGACACTGCCACATACAGTACAACAAGCACACAGGCCGATGCCACAGCATAGGTAAACATATTGACAAGCCGGCACTCTACACGTTAGAGCCCACAAGAAGCACAATAACAAATAAACACACATTTTATCCACAGAACGATCCTCGTCCACCAAATTGACTACAGCATTAGCCCGCCGTCAATTCAGTATAAAATTGGTCTCCAGCCACTGCACACAGCCGAAAACTTGATCTGCTCCAACATAGCACCTGCTTCTGCGTAGATATCAACACAGTCGGCGAACGATGCGAAGCTGCGGAGTACCCTTCATGGTGAATGGGATCAGTCCAGTTGGGTGGTTGTGCGTGTAGCTGAAGGCGTCAGACTCAGGCCTCATTGCTCGCTGCCGCCTTGGGAGTGTTAATCTGCATGATCAGTAACTTAAGACTGAAGAATCGGTATCGGTACAGTGTACGCTTACAGGGAGGGAAAAGCTGTCGTTCCACAGTGACAGACAGTGCCATCATTGAAAAGTAAAGGTGGCGGTGACCACAACATGCTTTCGTCCCCATCCAGGATACTCGTCGGTAACGATTCCTGAATCCAAGCCACGAGATGGTCCCCATGCACACGTTGTGGACGTGGCCGTGGCCGTAGTAGTCGGCAAGCCTGCAGGGCCAAAAATAGAAAGCGTAGTGTGTACTGGCAGTCCATTCGCAATGCAGGTTGAAAACGTTGCCCTGCCAGCTCTTCTTCCATCTCGCTTTACCACGAGCCGAATGAACCAATTACAGATGACAAACTGTAACCTTGGAAAATAGAATGACGGACGTCGTGTACGTAATCTGTCAGGCTTGAAACCGTAATACGAGCTGCATGATGCAACGCTGAACTCTCTTGTGAACCGCCAAAGGATTGTCGCAGATGGAGGTTGTAGGGGAATAGGCATGGTGTCCATTTTGGTGCAAATGGGCTAGCCGCTGTATCGCTCATAAGAGAAGCAGCATGGAGATAGTTTGCCATAAAACACTGGCAGCCTGCCATGAACCCGTGTTGTCACGCATTATAGTTAGATATGCCCTTGTCAGCCATGTGATAAACAACATGAAACACTACGTTAGCGCACACAGTTCACAGAGAAATTACTCCAAACACAAGCACAAATCATCTACTCAGGGGACAGAGAAAAATCTAACAATAATTTCCACAATAGAAAATCCACTTACTGCTTACTTGAGTGTCGTGCTTGCCAAAACGAAAACTTCGCGCACACTGCCGTTAACGTCTGATTCGCAACCGTTATCTCCGAACACAACAAACTTGCAATTCTTCACTTGATAACTGCCGAAGTCGCAAAAAGTTGGTCCATGTTATGTGGCACCATTTTTTACGTTGTAATCCACTCTGTCTGTACTTCCTCAAAATAAGTCTTAACGATGCGGATAGAACAATAATGTAGGCTAAACGGTTTAATAACTGACTCGACAGATAACAACTTGTCACACGCTTGCCAAGGCGGCAGCTGCATGGCCCATTCATCCACGCTGAGGCAGGGGGAGAGCCCGATTGAGAAGTATTGAAGCAGCCCAGCTGACGGGCAGGGAAGCCAACCTCACACTGGGTCAATAGATAACTTGGATGGCTGCGATGTGTGTATATACCCCAAAACAAAACTTGTTACGGATTCCTGCCAAGCTTTTCGGCCGTGTGAAGTCGTGATATCAAACGCCAAGCTCTTTTGCCAAGCTAATCCCACCGAGTAATAGTTCGAAGGTTAAATGAAATGTATAAAAATTGCTTACGGCGCAATTTTCAATTATTTCATTTAACGTTTGAAGTATTAGTCGGTAGGATTAGCTTGGCGAAAGAGCTTGGCGTTTGATAT
>JAHWFP010034700.1:2066-19663 GCA_023313725.1 Lithobius niger | reverse complement strand
CGTTTTATATCACGACTTCACACGGCCAAAAAGCTTGGCGGGAATCCGTAAAATATCAGATATTTTTGGTCCAAATTTATGAAACCCAATTTTTTTTCTTAGCAATTATGAGATGGAAACACCAATAAGGCTTTTTTTAGGACAGCAGTCATCTTTTTTTTTAATAATTAGGAATTTTTATTAGTACTAAAGTATCTCCTTGCAAACGCACGGATTTATTTCATGTTCAGTTTGGCATTGTTGCATGATAACAATGTTAAAAACAATGTAAAACAATCACTTTGGACGTTTGGAGCTCCCTAACCCCTGAATCACTTGACCAATTAGAAAGGTCCATATGAAAAGGGCACATCTCCAGAGAAATACCTGTAAAATGAGCTAAGAACCAGCTTTATTCACCGCATGGAAGAATTTATTTTCGTGATACAAAAAAGCATTACCAGTAGTAGTTAGTATAATTAGGAAAATATCGACGTTATTCACGTCGTTTTTTCAACAAGAAAACATTAAGCTGCGTCACTAACACTGAATTTTATGTTGTCAGGCGACCAAAGTCTCCCGATATAACAAGTTTTACCCTTTTCTGTCGCATTATTATTTATAAAAGGCTGAAAACAGCCTAAAGGCCTTTGCTGTAAAGACACAACGTGTCTAGTGGTAGCCATGCTCATATATATTTTATTTGCATGTTATCGTTTTATCTTGGCGAGCAACACGCTAGTGTGTGTCTTGATCAAATCCCACCCACGTCTATTCCCATAAACCCATACACCAACAGTTCGTCTTCACTGCTTTTTACACAGTGACACACATTTCTCATCTGTAAGTGTAACAGAATTGCCATTTTCATATTGCAAAGTCATTTAATCTTTTGGTGGTGTAAAGGCCATGCTGACAAACCAAAATATTTTGCTGCTAGGTCAGAAGCAGTTATGTTTTTAACATTATCAGTGCAATTCTTGTTGCAATTTTGTCACATGGTAATTAGGAGGTCATGTCAATTTTCAACAAGCCGTTGCTTGTCATTTTCAAACATTATAGGACAATTTCAAACACTTGTTGAAAAGCACATGTCTCTACGTCAGGTTAGTGGAGCCATTGATGTTTTGAATTCATGCTGGATTGCTGCTGTCTGTCGCTCCTGGTCAAGGTAAGCTGCTGGGAGCAGTTTGGAGCACTGATCCATATGAACCTTGTGTGATGTTTGTTTCTTGGCGCAATTCAGCATAAAGCCAAAACATCAACATGTACGCAAACCGGAAATGATGTCGCTGTGTGCTTTTCAACAAGGGTCTGAAATGCTTTTTAATGTTTAAAAAAAACAAGCAACGGCGTGTTGAAATATATATATAAGGCAATGCAATATAATAAATGTTTCTCAGGCACCGCCACTTTAGAAAACACCCGGCAATTTAGCTTTTTTTCTTCCAATTTTAGAAAAAAAAATCACGTTCATTGCCCATTGTGTAGTCCTTCATGAATGACGATTTTGGACTAAGGTCTGCGAGTCATAAGCTTTCATGTGCCATTGTAAAATGGTACACAAGTGTAAAAACACGTAACTTAAAATTGCTTTAATCGTATTAAAAATTTAAACAAATGGAAATGTTTTCAGAGGTGATTTATGACTTTGTATTGATCATAAAGAATGCTTTGTGCTAAAAAAAAACAGTGAATTCCCTCTTCTTTTGGAAATTATTTGCCTGAGAAACATTTTTTTTTGTTTTGTGTGGTCTAAGGACTTTCTTTCTGATTAGCCGTGTGACAAAATTGCAGCAATAAATTCTGCACATGGGAAGTTAATGTAAAACTACTCATCAGTGCAAATTACTGGAAAACGAGTCATATCATTATTATTTCTACTAATTGTTATGTTTGATTTGCTTACAGAAACTTGCAGTATACTTCGGCAGATGTTTGGAAAAGAGAGGTAAGAATGCAAATTGCACTTGATGTAGCCTAATATAGAGATTAGTACAGTACATGCTCAGCAATGGCATGCTGTAGCTCAACAGTTAACCCTTAGTTGCATGAATTAATTTCTTATACTTTTTTTTTTAAGTTAGGTCAGTCGCGGGATTTGAATCACTTGGTTTGGAGACAAGGCACTTGCGCGAATGATAAATTATATACATGTTTGGTGGCTCAGATTTTTACAAGTAACGCTTAAATTCAAAAAGGAAATACTCATTGTATTTTGTGATATTTCTATAGGTTGTTGAAGAAAAGTTGTAAAATTTCAGTCCTATCTTCTTCAGGCTCCCACAATAAGTGCTTCTTTCTGTTTACATTGTTGTTTTGCTCTTGCTATCTTCATTAGCAGACAGCGACTCAGGTTTGTACCGTAGCCTACTGTATTCACTGGGGGGACTCGCTCGTGTTTTCTTTGTGCCATTTTCACGTGAGACGCTCGCCCAATTCTTGGCTAATGCGATGTCGGATTCTTGGATTGGGTGGGCCTTGTAGGTTCATTAAGGGCTTGCCAGAATTAATTTCGTGCTGGATAGCAAGTGATTCCAGGCTTATCGCTCGTAAAATTTGATGTTAAAAGTGTTGTTGTTTTACTCCCATTCTATCGTGTTGCCAGTGTGAAACACGGAAAGGTGTGCACACAACAGTGGGCCAGCATATGGCTGACGTACGAAGTCAGGCCGCAACTAATAGCATCGCATCTCACTGCATTGACACTGGCCACGTGGTAAAGTGGAGTAAAACAACAACACTTTTAACATCGAATTCTAGGAGTAATCGACACCTAAGAAGCCTAGAATCACTTTCTATCCAGCACGAAATTAATTCTGGCAAGCCCTTAATGGACCTACAAGGCCCATCCAATCCAGGAATCCGACATCTCATTAGCCAAGAATTGGGTGAGCGTCTCACGCGAAAATGGCACAAAGAAAACACGAGCAAGTCCCCTCGGTGAATAAAATAGGCTACAGTACAAACCTGTGTTGTCATCTCCTAACGAAGATAGCAAGAGCAAAACAACGACGTAAACAGAAGCACTTATTGTGGGCGCCTGAAGAAATTAGGACGACTGAAATTTTATAGCTTGTGACGAAATCGAAAATTCACAAAATACGATAGAGTATTTCCTTTTTTGAATTTAAGCGTTACTTGTAAAAATCTGAACTTTCGAAATTCAAAGTACACGTTGGTTAGCATGTTTGGTGGCCTGATCATGTAATAGATTTCAATTCTTCATTCCCAGAAAACCAGTCACTGAATTGCCAAAAAAAAAGTCTGTTCAGAAATTGCACTAAATGCAATTAAAAGTAGACCTGCCTTGCCAAAATGAATGCTTGCAGAAGTAAAGGGCAAAAAAGTTAAGTGCAAAAAGGAAAGTATGGCGTAAATCTTATGCTTTGGGGCTCATCTCTTTTACTTATATCTTTGTTCGGATACGTAACGTACTTAGTTAACATGAAAGAGAGATTTATTCAAATGTTGTTAGATTGATCGCATAATGGATTTATCCGTGCCCAGAAAAAGTCATTGAACTTACAAAAAAAAGAAAAGCTGTTCACAAATGGCTGACATTACATATCCAGTGTGCCCTTACTCCACAAAAAGTAGTGCTGTAATGCCAAAAACAGGGGAGGAGGGGGAAAAAGCGAACGAAAAAAAAACTTCTTACATAAATTTACTGTTGGGACTCGTTATTCCCATAAAATGCCTATTATGCAAGCATTAATTGAGAGTGTTACAAGTGAGAATGTTATCCTTGCTTCCCAGTTCCTAAATAATTATGTTGATGACGATATCCCAAGCCAGTTTTGCTACGTTCGGTTTTTACTAGAGGGTGAAAGTTCTCAAGCTAGAATTTCAAGCAGGAACAGCAGAAACTTCAGCCGGAATCATTTCATTTTCGAGCATGTGTCCATTTTAGTTCTGGATAGGTGCAAATAGGTTTTGTCACTAGGTACCAGTATCTTCCATACTATCGTATTTCCAACTTAATGGTGTCTGTGTAACGTTAGATATGTAGTTTACGCTGTTGAAAATGAAAGGTTTTATGCATGGAATGGACACAGAAACGCAATAATTAAACAATGAAACTTCAAAATTTGTATGGTAGCATTGAAAACTGGTGAGCATGTTAATTATTTTGCCAGCAAAAAGTTGAAATGGCACATACAACAATTGGGCTGTGTGCGGTACCGATTGTTTCGTGGTGTAACTTACCGCAGGGGCTGACTTGCATGCTGAATGCTGGCTTTTTTAAACAAGATATGCAACTTTTCTGGGGCAGAGCCAAAATCTCTGCAGAATAGTCTCTTCAACATTGTACCCTTGAACAAACCTGGGAGGGTGTTGGCAAGAGGATGGAGAAGGAGAGTAGAAGAGGGGAAAGCGGGTTAGCCTCAACATAAATGCAAGTGCGACAAATGGGGCAGTGTGACAACTTAGGGTCCTACTAGTTAATACTCAATCTCTTAAAAAAAAACCTCCAACCCTAATACGAATAAATTTGAATCATGTGTAACTTTTTTTGTAAAGTTGTTAGTTTTAATTTTTAAATATTTCAATAACCAAACCAGTATTAAATTTTCTGGTAAGCTTTTCAACTTAGTTGTATGTATAGGTTTGCTTAGCACAATGTCTATAACATGCCTTCTCATCTACAGTGTGGAGTTGTATCTTTAATTATTATGTAACAGCTGTCATATAAACAATTTCTAGTTGTAATAATGTGTAATGTGAAATTAAAGATGTGTCCACTCTATTTACAATAGATTTTTGTTTACAGGGTTAATTCCACGCAAAGCGAGTTCAAAAATAGAACAATTCTTTGAGAACAGCTGGGTCACTGCTGCTGGAAGCACATCTTCAGGTTTGTTTTTCAAAACTAAAATCCTCTTGTCACTTAAATTTAGATATTTGGGTAAAACGAAATTTTTAGATATGCACCAATATTGAAGTCTTATCAGGCATTGGCTAAATTTGCCTCCTTCAATTGTCTGGCTTCGTGATCGGTTTAGGCAGCCGATGTGAAAACTTTTAAGTATAGACTTGAAATTCCAGAATCCAAAATAGGAATTGTTATTTCAGTCCATCCATAGAAATTTTT
Organism: Lithobius niger; assembly: GCA_023313725.1. NCBI lineage: Eukaryota > Metazoa > Arthropoda > Chilopoda > Lithobiomorpha > Lithobiidae > Lithobius > Lithobius niger. The sequence continues at coordinate 14,589 of JAHWFP010034700.1, read as the reverse complement.
CGAAATGTGATGCGCCTATTGGGGGTAGGGGAATAACCTGTATTATTTATAAAAAGGAATAATTCGCCACTACCTATGTTTTGAATTACTGTACTTTATTAAAATGGCAACAGTAACTGTACAAATATGATCCGAATCTGATCAACTGTATGTTGAAGAAAGACTGCTATTAAAGATAATGTTGGACTCTTTATTCACATAGGCCTATTCTAGTTAATTAACGCGATTAAACAGTGTAGAAGATAATGTAATTGTTAAAAAATTATTAGCGATACTAAAGGCCGTCTAGTTTATAAATTAATATCACTGTATCTCAGTAGCGTTAATTAAATGAAGCCGTCCACTTCTGGTTTGCCAAAAATGGTGAGCACCTCGTTATTCGTCGTAGTCCCTATTTTTCACCCAAATTTACTCGTATGTCGATCTTTAAATTAATAGCAATCACTCTGCTAAAAACACCAACACTGTAGACTAAGCAACAAATCTCGAAGGACAAACCTCACTGTTGATCACTTATTTCATTGCTGACGTGTTGGTTTTCTGATGGGTTGGTGCCAGGGCGCCCATCTTCTGGGGCAGTCCGTCTAGCATCATCCCCCGCAGAGTTTTTCCAGTGGTTATTATATGTAGTAATTTTGTGAGCTATCTAAAAACTAAAGGCTTGTATTGGTTTTAAATTGGAAGTTGTAGTTTTCATGGCTAAGATAAGTCTTCTACATTGCCATTTTCATGGTTTCGAAATATCTGTATTGGAAATAGAAAAAAAGATCATATACGTGCAGAAAAGCCCATGTATTCCAATTTTTTTTTGTTCGTTTTAAATGTAAACCTCAGTAATTTCTGACAATGGTCAGACAGAATAAATATGTAAGAAGGTAAGTTTATACACTGATCTGCAACTTTATTGTCAACATGATCTATATTAAATTCATGGATCTAATTTGCTGCCTATAAACAGATTTAGGGCTTACTGTTTAACACAAAAGCAAAATATCGGTCACATTGACTCTCAAAGTAAACAAAGCTGTGTTTTTGCTGTGTTTAAATTTAGGTCTTGGACAAATTAGTCGTCAGCCAGCAAATGTGATAAGATGTACGAGCGTATGGCGACCATTAGACACTTGTCTTTTACAGTTAATAACAGTTTGGCCTTTTTACAGCCATCTAAGGAAAAGTAATGTGGCGCCAAAGGCTGTAACTTCATTTGATGGGACGTTTTGGCTGTCTGGCAACATAATTATTAGTGACACTTGTGACACTTGGCGTTTATTTTGATAATGCTATTTGGGATGCTATTTATTATGGGCTACTAGCTAATTCCATGAAAATAAAACTTCCATGCAATACAGTAAGTTGAAATTTAGTTTTTATACGGTGACGAAAATTTACATTACCTGAAATTTATAGTATTCCCTCTCCTAATACAATCTTCCCCTGGAGAAGTAGTTGTTGGATTCCCTGCCATGCGTGACACAGTCCAGTCCTCCTACAAAAGCGTTGGCTTGAGACCTTGATTCATCTCTTTTCTCTAGGCTGCCACACTGCTTGGCTGCTCTCCCCAGCTCTCCAGGCCCATCATAATTCAGTGCGACTGCACCACTGAATTGGATTCCTCGGACGTTCGGTTATCGTTCGGAGTGGGTTGCATACGAAGTTTAGGCCTGCTTGCGACCCCGTATTCATCTTGACCACTCTGCCTGGACATCACGGATGCTCGAATGGTCATTACGGCTGCCGACCCTTCCTTTCGCTTGTAGAACGGTTCACCGGTACGACCATCGCCTCCTGCTGATTGTGGTTGGCCTAGTCTTCGGTCGTTTTCTTCCAGCTGTCGCTTGGGGCTTAACGCCTACTGGTGACCTCGCTGCCCGTTGTCTTGACAACAACCTGGACACCAGGAACACTACGGCGCTCATTGCAGCTAACGACCATTCGTCTCATTCCTCTGGGTCGCTGGTGCGACCGCCACTGCCTACCGTTTGTGGACGCTCTAAACCACGCGCCACGGCTGTTTGCTGTGACATGCGTATAACGTGACTAGGCTAGTCCATTCAGACAGCCAAACATCCACTGTTTTCGTTCGTCAGTGGCTAACTCATGATGACATCAGAGCAAACAGCCGTAGCTCATGTTATAATCCTTCCATCGTTTCTTCCAGTAGTCGTCTTAGGGCTTAACGCCTGCTTGCAACCTCGTAGCCCATTTGCCTTTATTACCACCTAGACGTCTGGGGTTCCTCGACTGTCGTTGCAGCTACCGCCCGTTCCTCTTGTTCTCCAATCCAAATAAGTCATTGTTCTCCTCGGCCGAAGCTCTGCCAGCTGCCTTTCTTCGTGGGTTACAATTGTTTCTAGTCTAGTATTAGAAGCAACTTGCCTTCACCAACAAAGAATTAAGCAGACGGCTAAACTAATCTTGATTGCCTCCGAATTCCGCCTTCTTCCTCTGCTACCAGCTAGTCCATCTTAGCATATCCAGCACTGTTCTCTCTCTCCAAGTTTCATTGCACCCGGTAAGGTCTTTCGCCTTTCACAATGACTGACGGTCATTCTGCTCCACGTTACCCTCGTATTGCCGGTCGGGCTGTGCTTAACTGCACCGCCATCTTTTCTCATGCCGCGACCTTATCTGGGTTGTGTGCAAATTAGGGAGGGTTACCTTAGGCTCGTTTGCACCACGCCAGTCCTTCGTTCCTAGCACTACGAAGCTGAATCAACGTTAGTATCGACTTTCCTTCGGGCGCAACAGCAACTGTCTTGTGTAGATCTTTACAACATTATACCAGATCACCTTCCTTGCTTGGGTAGCCTCGGCGACCATTCTCCCCGAGCTCCTTTGCTGTTCGACACAAACGCAATGTAATGTCTTTCAGTCATGTCGCTTCTGACCCAAACTCCATTCAGCGATCCACAACCTCGGACTGGGCTACATTTCCCTAATTCAGAGCCATGCTGCTCATTCTCAACCACTACGACCTTCACAATCTCCGTGCTGAACACACATCTTTCTCAGTGCTGTCGGTCGTCAGACGTCCAATCCTACGCCTCGGTCTGAGACTCTGGCTCCTCCGCTGTTACACACCTTTCTCCTTCACGGCCCTGCTGTTGCACTGTGTCCATGGTTCGGTTTTATCCAGTGTACGCTTGTACACTGTGCGCTCGGCTGTTTCGCCTGGCATAATCAGAAGACGTTCGCCCGGACCATTCATCGTCTCCACCCTTCGCTATTAGTCTTTTGAAGTTCACCTCAACATGCGATCAACTAATCAATGGGTCACAGTGTGATTTCCATCTCAGCCTGATGTCTTGTTCACAAGGGGTGTTCTCCATCATTGCTTCATCCTAACTATACACAACCTTTTAGTTATATTTGTTCTGCTTCCAAACGGAATCGCATTCGTCTCTTCCAGCTGTCAATGAAGTTTTCGTCCTGCCCATCGCCGGACTCCAGCATTCAGTCACATCAATGACCACGACTAATTTAGCTGCCTATCATAAAGAAGGAGGAAAGAAGAGACGACAAAGAAAAAAAAGAAATAAACACTTCCAAGATTACTACCAATCGTCGTTCGTTCCCATCACCGAGCTTTCAAGTTCAATAAACGACCGTTCCAAAGGTCCTACCAAGTCGTTCACCGCTCTTCCCTCAGTTTTCTAACAACCTCGCGCGTTGCATCAATGAAGGTAAATTCAGGCACCTGTTCTGTTGTAGCTATTTATCCTTCACCCTTGAACCTGTAAGCATCTAAAATGGTCTGGTCCATCTCTGTTCTTCTTAGCAAGTGGTCTATATATCCCGATATAGCGGATGCTGGATAATTCCCCTTCTTCCTTCCCCCTTCTTGTACTATAGCGGGACATATACTAGAGGACTATGTGAAGCATGGCAGCACCGATTGTGCAGGATTTCTGGCACCCATGAGAACACCCATGAGAACAACCCTGGTTCGCCCTTCATTCATATTCCCGTCGCTTCAGGTTTGCAGAGTCCATTGATTCTGGGGCAGCCAGCTCGTAGCTAGGGCACCTGTTACTGTGATCCCACCACCACACGTAACGAGGTCAGCTGAAATGCTATAAATTTCAGGGGGGTAATTTGTAGTTTCGTCGGCATATAGAAACATCAAAATACCAGGGTTGCCTGGTGGATTTTGGTTTCAATTGCCTAACCGAAAAAAGGACATTGCATGTACATGCTCTGCCTCCCCTCTTTGAGTTGCCATAGTAACAATTGAACATACCAAAAGAGATGAATCAAGGTCTCGAGCCAACGCTTTTATAGATGGACTGCGTCACACATGTGCGAAGGGATATGCTACTGAGCTGGCAGGGAAGCCCACAACTTCTTCTCTAGGGGGAGATTGGATTAGGAGAGGGAATGCTATAAATTTCAGCCAATGTATATTTTCAGTTAAGTACCTTGGTATTTTGTTGTTATTAGCTATACTTATGTCTGGAAGGTAGGGGAAATGTAACGAGTTACCAATCAATTCCAATGCGATGTAGGGGCAAAGTTAGCATTTTGTTGCAATGTAGAACAACAATCGTGAACAACATTTTTGGCATACAACAGTGAACGTGGAAGTACACGAATAAGCAGCGCAATGATTATTGCTTTTCTCAATGCTAAATAACGAGTTAAGTGGATATCAATAACCATGACAGAGGTCCTTATGTAAGCCTTAGCATGAACTTCCGTGTTAGACGTAATACTTTGAAACCCTATAGATTCCCCCAGAATTGAGAAACACAAAGGCCAACGAAATTCGGCATGTCTTAACTATATCAGTGCGTTAAAAGTTTTAATGACAACAATTGAACTGTGGAGTCTTTACCCTTACCTGGAGATAGAACCAATCGACCGATTATCAACTTTTATAGCTTAAAATGTAATTATGAACAAGGACCAGGGCCTTTTGAACACTATTTTAAAGGGACTACGATGTTGTTGTTATTCTTGTTGGGGAAATTACGCTCTGTCGTAATGATCAAACAAATGAACTGATTTTCAATTTAATATAATCTTAAAATATAAGTAATAACAAAGACCAGAGTCTTTTGAATGCTATTTTAATGTGACTACAATGTTCTTGATGTTATTCTTGTTAGGGAAATTTTGCTCTCACCTACACATCGAACCAATGAATCTATTTTCAATTTGTATAGCTTAAAATGTAAGTACAGTAATAACAAGGACCAGGGCCTTTCGAATGCGATTTTAATGTGACTACAGTGTTCTTGTTGGGAAAATGTTGCTCTCACCTAGAGATCAAACCAATGAATTGATTTTCAATTTTTATAGCTCATAATGCAGGTATTAACACAAGGACCAGGGCCTTTGAACGTGATTTTTATGTGGCTACAATATTCATGTTGGTTCCTTAGTAGAATATGTGTGCACCAGTTATCGGCAATAACATTGGTAGAACGCAAACATTATGTTTACATGAAATGAAGATTAACACTATAGCCACCACCAGTAAAGAACACAATTACTGTTCTTAAAGAATTTTCGGGAAAAGAACGTTCTCCATCATAAACTGTCCACAAAGATTCAAAGTTAAAAAGAAAGTTACATGCTGCTGCACTGTCAGGTTTAAACTGCGCGTTAGGAGGAGTTGATCACTGAACTACTGTATATGGTTTGGTTGTCGAGGAGAGCCCACTCCTTGTCGAGGTTGGTGTCAACTGTTGTATGATGCCCGGTTACGCCATCGCAAAACAAAATACTGCATTGCTTTGGACAAAACATCAGTTCTGCTGCGTTCCAACACCAACCACGACCCCCACCTGAAAGCAGTGGAGTCCTTGGTGATAAAAAGCTTCTCTCGTTGGCAGGTGCCCCTTATGAATCTCTGTAATGTGTGGTGCAGTGGCAACCCGGACCACTGCACTGTGACTGAGGTTGGCGCTAATGACCAAGCTGTCGACGCGCCATTAAGCCTCATTCCCCCCCCCCCCCCTTATGAATCTTAACAGGGCCATCCTGTGACAGTACTGACACCCTGATTGATACACCATGTTCTGGCCACCAAGTTCGACATGAAGTGGGATCTCCCTGACGACCAAACTAGATACATAGTGGTCGACGAGTCCTTGAGTGCAGTTTGAACTTGACAGCGCTGAAAAATTCTAAAAACTGGCTTCATTTTAAGGTTTCAAAGGTGCTAAAATTGCTGAAAATGTGGTTTTGCTGGGTTCTGTGGGATTTAAAGCAGACACTTCCTTAACAACTCTTAGCTGCTTTTCATCCTTTTTTTTTTTGGCCTCTCACAAAGTTCCTCGGTGCACCACCGATTCTTTGTAATTGTTGTTTTTTTAAGTGGGGCCGCTTGAATTGTTGGGCAACGCAGGGGCACCAGGATGTCCTAGTTACGCCGCTGCTCACTATTTGAGTGGCTGGGTAACATGTTTATGCACGGTGCAGTCGTGCGTAGTTCCTTACATTGCCATGTTGCTTATTTGCCCATTACTGATTCTTGTTAACAAAGGTAGCAATTGAAAAAATCATTCAATCAATCCTCCATTCAGTGAAGCTGAGGAAAGTTTTGCAAGTGAACCTCATAGTGTTTGCACAGTTGCAGTGCTTTTTCTTGCTATCACTTTTGAGTACTTTAGTGTGTTAGCCTGGTCAAAAAAAAAATAAGAATGCAAATAAAAACCATTGCAATGCACAACCGTCATTAAGTTTTATAAACAGTTATTTAAACAATGTAGCACAGAGTTTGCTACATGCAACAGGAGATATTATTCAATAAGAACGTAGCAGTAAACACATTAGAATAACAGAATTGCTTTGTGACTGTATCACTGCGTAATTGGTAAACAACTCTTCGTAACAGTACTACCGTAAATCATGGCTTAAACGCCCACGGGCTTATGCAGTTAATTTGGCAAAAATAGGGGGGTTGGCTTTAAATCAAGCGTTATCAGCTTTCTAAACTTTCTGGACATCTATTACAGAAAATTCGAAGCTTTTAAACGATCTCTGAAATACCAAATTTTACATCCTTTTAATTGCTGTGAAGAATAGAGGAGGGTTAGGTGAGAGATGCCTTGTGCAGGTGCTAGGAGCTAAAGGAAGTGTCTACTATTACTACATGGAGGGAGAAGGGGGCCAGTAAACATAGCAAGCAGTACTATCTTATTCACACCACGTAACTTTTAGATAATTTTTCGTAGAAAAATGACAATTTGAGGGGTGGGTCTTAAGTCCACTATTTCATGATTTTGACTTTACAACATTTTAGGGGGTGGGCTTTAGCTTCAACTGGGCTTTTAATACACAATTTACGGTAGGTTAGGGTTGGATAAGTTCATGGCCCAATATATTTTCATGAAACTAGAAGCTAATCATTATGCCTGCTTGACTTATAACTGTGCTTCTCCATCCCATTTCGTTAAGTTACGACAAACCTCAGCAAATAACCAACTCATAGCTTATGATGCACGTACTGTCTGTGCAGAGGATTTTTCGTTGGCTTCAGTTTTGTAATTGTAATCTCTTCATTTAATTACACAATTTAAAGCTAAATTAGAGCCTGCTGCATGTCAAAAATTGTTGCATTGTACAGATTTTTCATCATTTTTGTTTAATTACTGTAGGGGTACCCCCCCCCCGGGCATCCTCACTGGTAATTATATTGTAATAATGTAATGAACTTTACTAAACTGGTAGGTCAAAATTCTGATCTATGTTGGCATGGGGAAATGTGTCTTGCATGTGTGTAGGGTGCACAATTTAAAATAATTATCATGAGCCAGCCAGAGTTGTGTTAAAAATTATATTGTTAACTGCTATTAACGTCCACTATTTATAGGGGACATCAAGAATCGACTTAAGAAGATCTTATCTATGTTTGGAGCAAGCATTGACCCATTTTTATCTGAAGTAAGTGGTGATGACAACTCTGAAGGCAGGATGACTGACGATGATAATGGTGGGACACGTCGGATCAATTTCAGTGATGGTGAGCAGCAATTAACAGATTCTCCCCCTATCAACGGGTACTACAGTTCTAGCAAATCAGTTAGTCCAAAACACAATGAAGAATTTAAAAACAAAGATGGATCCTTTGAATACTTTGCAACAAATGATGAAGAAACTTTGAATGGTCTTGAGGAAAAAGTAAATGTGCGTACTTTAGGAAAACCCAAAGATTTGCCCCAAACTAAAATTGAACAGTTAGCTGAAGCAAGTAAAACTAATGAAGACGTGGAATTGTCTGAAGATGAAGAAAGTGATTTTTCTGTTTCTGATGATGATTTGGCAGGGCATGAGCTGGAACAATTATTACTTAAAGCGGGCAAACCTGGTAAAGTTAAATGGTCCAAAAAGAAAAAAACTTTTCGAATGCAAAGCAAGCACCAACTGCAAAGCAAAGAAAATAGCAATTCTAAACAAGATAAAGCTACAAAAAGCATGTCTTATTCGCCTACGCATTGGGACTCAAATTCTGGAAATGTTAAAAGCAAGTCAGTTGCAGAAACTAACAGATTGAATGAAAAATTGCAACAAACCAAAATTCTATCTGTTCCAATGCATGCTCTCAAGGAATCCACAAAAACCAAAGATGATGCAATCTTCCAACTACCTGCTCCTGTTCCCAAAACACCAAAGCGTCTCAAAGTGTTATCTAATAAAACTGATGAGCTTCAACCACTGAAAGTTAATGTTGACTTCAAGACCATCTTTCGTGAAACCCGTTCAAGAGATTTGTTATCACCTCTTCCGCCATCTCCAGGACCTTATGAGGTAAGTGTTAGCCAGAGTATAGGGGAAAAATGTGTTGATTCTCAGAATTGTCGTGCATTTCAAAAAACAACTAAACTCTTGTATGAGGATTGACCGATACCTTCCCCAGACATTTTGCTGATACTGGCCTGGTATGTAACTTATCCCCAATCACTGTTTGGGTCAACATGACTATTTACAGAAATAAGGGCCATTAAACTTAAGCTTGAATTTAAAGGAGCCTTTACCGTAAATCGTGTATTAAACACCCAGTTGGAGCTTGTATTAAACACCCACCCCCGTAAAATGCTGTAAGGTTAAAATCGCGAAACGATGGAGCTAACACCCACCCCTTAAATCTGTAGTTTTTCTGTCACAAAATTAACTAAAAGCATTGCATTTTTCTCTCGTATAAGCTACATATTTTTTTTAAATCACAGTAGTGCTTTTAGCAATAATTAGGAGTATACCAGTGACTAGGCAATAACTGTGTCCTAAATGACCCGTGAGTACCTTTAACAGTAACTTGGGATTAGGAAAATAACATGGATGACGTTATTGTCACAATCCGTTAACATGACACGTAGCCCAAAAGGTTTATTTCTTCTCTTCAACATTATTGGCCTTGAATTCAGTTGTTTTCTAATCTCAAACTTAAAAGGTACGTTACAAAAATAGGCCAGGATTACAAACAATATTCAGCCGAGATCGGGGTGTTGCTCTGAACCATAGAGTTAGATAAATTATATTGTTGCACCAGAGAGGGAACATTCGTTTCAGAGCCTGTTCGTGCGTAATCACCGCTGCCAGGAGCCTGGTTGGCGCCACCGTCGATTTGAGAATGATTTTGTTGGAATAGAGGTGTGCGCCAACAGCCACATCAAACGCAACTTACGCCGCCACTGGTCAGATTCGGACCCTGTCATTGCTTTTACGGTTGTGTTCGTTAGTGTCAAAGCTGAGATACTAAAAGATGAAGTATAAATTTATTTATGCTTTCGAAATAACTGAACTACTTGGAACTTGAAAACAAAAATTGGCAAATTGTAAAAAAAAAAAAACCTAATAAAACGAGCCGCGTGGGAATAAAAATCTAGGAGAATGGTTATTTGCTATTTTCTTCAAAAAACTTTGATGAAGTCATACATGACGTAAAGCGAGAATAAATATACATAAAAAATAAGGGACAGTTCATTATTTATCAACCGGGGGGGGTCTCATGAAAATTTTTGTATGAAGTGAGGAAGTGGCCAACATTTTTTTGAAGGTGTTAACGGGGAGGGGGGGTGGTAGGGACAAAACTGCGAGAAAGGAAGTGCACAGCAAGTTATAGAATGGTAATGTAAGACATCTATTTAGCTTAGTACATCCCACAACTTATTAAAGTAGGCCTAGTACCTTTTCACACGCTCAATTAAAAATGAAAATTTAATACAATTTTTTGGGAGGGGCGCCAAGCAAATTCACCAACACCGAAGGGGGGATCATAATATTTTTTAATATTGATGACTACAATCCGCCAGCTCTGCCTCTTTCCCCCCCCCACTCCCCCCCCCCCCTCCCCACGTGGATAAATAATGAACAGTCCTAAGGTGGTCACATGTTTTCTAGCATCGGTGTGCAAAGCAAGGCGTACAATTTGAACCTATCCGTCCCCCACCTCCCCCGAAGTTATTTTTCGCTTTAGGTTATAACAAGTACAGTAATTTAAAAATTCGTGTTCTGTATCGTCTGCTTCCGTCTTTATGCTTGTTGCATCGTCTGCTTCTATTTTTCTATCAGCTCAAGAAGTGTATTTCGACGAATTACTAGGAAGTTAATTTCAGCCGTCAAATTTTACCAAACAAAAAAATGTCAGGTTACAATATGGCGAATTTAATCAATTCATGGTTTGCTTACGTCTTATAATGAAATTAACGCACGGAATTATAACGAAATCGACGTAAGCTTTTTTCTCAATGGGGTCGCCATCTTGAAAATCCGACGCGGACAAGTAAAGCTGAAAGCACCATCCCCCTGCTCTAAACACAAGGTCATCAATCATAGCTCAGCGGTAAATAAAGGCTTAGTCATGTTGTAGCCCTCAGCTCAAGTTTAAAATAAATATCAACATTATGTGTTATTAAATGGGACAAAAATAAATTCATAACCTCAAGTTAATGAAATTAGATAATCTCAAAATTAATTTATTAATTTACCGCTGAACTGCTCCCAGTAGTTATCATGGATATTGGCAGGTTGCACTAGCTGACTGGTTCCCGGCAAAAGTAATTGATAATTAGCCTAGAATTTTAAAAATTATGCATTAGAATTTTCGTTTTGCAAAATCTTGAAAGCTAAATTAAATTCCTGTTTAACGAACTTTATTACAAACGTTGTACTGCAAGACATTGTACTGGCAATGGTGCACCTTCCAGATAACCACTTGAGTGCAATCGTTTGCTCTGTGAGTAAGCTGTAGAACTGTAGATACTAATGGCTTGAATCCACTAGGTGAGCTGGCCGCGCGGCCAGGTCGCTGCAGCCAATGAGAATGCTTACCGTTTATGTGAAACCTCGCACTAATAATTTTCATCGGCTGCAGCAACCTGGCCACACGGCCAGGTCGCCTAGTGCGTTCGAGTCCTAAGATAAAGACTACTGCAATTCGAATTTTATATTTAAGCCTGTTTGAATTTAATTAAACTGATGTAAATTGCATCCCAAACACTTGCGACTGCTAATGATACAAGGAGCTGATAAAAAAAAGAACTCTTGGCTGTGGTGATTGTTCCAAAGATAAAGTGCTTCAAATTAGGTCTATGTAAAACTGGAGAATGATGTAGTTTCTTTAGCTAGGTTTACTTAAAATTTAACGAAATTTATTTACAATTTTTTTTTATTTAATATTAAAGGATTTATATACACATTGTGGAGGGTTAATGCAAACTCGTGCAGATGTAAAAAACGCCCCCGACAAAACGCCCCCGACAAAACGCCCCCGGAAAAAACGCCCCCGGAAAAAACGCCCCCTGGAAAAAAAAACGCCCCTAGGAAAAAACGCCCCCAAACAGGCTAAAATGCCCAATGGTGGTCATCGTAGGTGGGCCTCAGATTTAATACGGCTCATCTATACGAGCATTAGTTTGCTTCAGATAACTTAATGCTCCAAGAAATTTATTTGAAAAAAGTATCTTTGCTTATTTACCCTCCGTATACAATTCTTTTTTAGCTACTTTTTTTTTCTCAAACTAAACTTGTTTCACCGTCGAAAACATCCAGTGAAATTCACAATTGAGCTGATTCATCTGTACGAGCATTCGTTTGCTTCAGATGACTTACAGCTCCAAGAAGTTTATTTAAATAATATTTTTGCGTATTACTAAACTCTCCCCGTTTATAATTCACGTACTTAGCTACTTCTTTTTCTTAAACTAGCCTTCTTTCTCCTTCAAAAAGTCTGTGGTTCCAGAACACCGTCTCCAATTCTTGAAATCTCCCTATTCTAGGCTCTCCTTGGAATCGCGCACAATTTTAATCTCGCTAATTCGTATCAGTTTTTAAGCAAACCAGTAATATATCTTTTGAGTAAATCAAATACAAACGGAGCGAGTGTCATAAAGGTACAAATTCGCTAGAGGAATCCCTACAGGGGACGTGAAATTGCTCACAATTGTAATCTCCCTGTCTCAGTTATATAGGTTTTTAAGAAAACCGGTATATCTTTAAAGTAAATCAAATGCAAACGGACAGAGTGTCGTAAACTTACTAATTCGCTAGCGGAATCTCTATTCAGGACGTGGAATTGCTC
>JAHWFP010034698.1:54471-66015 GCA_023313725.1 Lithobius niger | reverse complement strand
TAGCAACCAAACACGCAAGCAAGCAAGCAACCAAGTCAACATGCAAGGAACCAAGCAATCCAGCAAACATGCAAGCAACCAAGCAATCAAGCAAACATGCAAGCAAGCTAGCCAGCAAACCAGCAAACATTGAAGCAAGCAAACAAACTTGCAAACAAGCAGCAAGCAAGCTAACATGCAAGCAAGCAAATCATGCAGACAAGCAAACGTGCAAACAAGCAATCATGCAAACAAGCAAACATGCAAATAAGCAGGCCATCAAGGAAGCAAGCAAACTTGCAAGCAAACATGCAAGAAAGCAAGCAAAACAAGCAAACAAGCAAACGTGCAAGCAAGCAAGCAAAACAAGCAAACAAGCAAACGTGCAAGCAAGCAAGCAAGCAAACAAACAAACATACAAATAAGCAAACGTGCACGCAAGCAAGCAAACATGCAAGCAAGAAAGCTATCAAACAAGCAAGCAAGCACGCAAGCAAACAAGCAAGCATACACAAACATGCAATCAAATATGCAACCAAGCAAACAAACATACAACCAAATAAGCGAACAAGCAAGCATGCCAACATGTGAACGAAAAGACAAGTAAACAAGCACACGTGCTACCACGTATGAATGAACGCAATCCAACAAACGAACAGACAACAGACAAGAAAACCAATCGGGCAAAAACACGTTTACAAGCAATCAAGCCATCATGCAAGAAAACAAACCAACAATTAACATACAACCAGCCAAACATACAAGCAAGCAAACGGCCAAAATATCAAGCAAGCACACTAGCAAGCAAGGAAATACTCCATCCACCATGCAGACACGCAATAAAGCTTTTTCTAGCATGCAAACACGATGGCCACCCAACAAGCAATCAAACAGTCAACGATTAAAAAAAAAAAGGAAGGAGCCCGGAAATGTGAGGCTCCTTTACACAACCGAGAAGCCCTCTATGCCTACTCCCTCATCAACCTTCCCAAAAGGCCCCGCGGGACCAAAGGCGGGAAAAATTGTCGCAAAGTAGTGCTTTGTTCTTTCCGACACGAAAAGTGTTGCCTCTTCACAAGCATGCCAAAAACTAGAGGAAGCAAAGTCAAGTCAGCATCACCCCCAAAAAAAGATGCAAGACTCGCAGGAAACTTGTCACTTGCACGTGTCAAAGAAATTCAAACTTGTAAATGTGCTGGAGTAATCTCAGGAAAAAAGAAAACGGACCCTCATCCCGCCTGTGCTCGTCACCGCACATGCAATTACTATCGTCGCTCCTGCTCCTATTGCAAGGAAATTTCCCCAAATCATTGGTGCGACTCCGCTTAAGCCCAGTTCCCCTAGGTAACGGATAAACAACCATATGGGGTGCGCTAAATTGCTAGTTAGCTAATTCCGTATTTAAAGTTGCATAGCAGCAAGTAGTTGGGTAACTAGTCTAAAAATGATAGCACACTCAACAATCATGAAGATCTAACAGGGATCGTGTGCCATGCACGCGCTTTATTTTTGCTGCCGGTTATGCAGTCCTTGATAACAAATGACTTAACAACCTTATTGTCGACAAGCTTATACAAAGTAACCGTTCCCCAACAACGTGAGTTACTGATTGTAATTCACGATCCATCGTGCTGTTGGTGTTAACTTTCTAAAACAATACTTAAAAATGAACAAATAATGCTTTCGGCAGTTGAACTAAGCTAATTGTTAACGCGTTTATCGTAATTGACACGCGTGATTACCGATATTTGAGAAACGATTGTGGGTTATTTTTTGTTGAATGAGCAATGGTTACAGTTTGTAGTGAATTCTCATGGACTTGATTGTCTTCTTTTTTCTTTGGCTTGGTATTGCACTGATTGATTGAGAATTTTTGTTGTAATGTTAACAGTATTTTAAATGTAAAAATCGTTTTCGCTTCTGCATAATTTTCGGGAAAATGTTCAAGCAATTAAGTTTGCGTAGCAGGAATTACGGGAATAATGTCTGAATATTGACGCTCAAAGATTTCCCAGACCATACAATAAACATTGCTAATACTAGTACGTAATGTCACCCTGCTGGAACAGTAAAACGATTGAATAAGTTGCCAAAAAAAATTGCAAAAATTCTCCGAATGAGAAGAAAAAGTGCTGCGAGGAAGATGCAAATGCTCGAGAAAAAACTTTGGGAAAACTCTTCAAATCTGCCAGCAACGCCTGGAAACTCCACCCGGTTATCGGACATTGTGTCTCCAATATCCTCATCGACACCATGCTCAGCTAACCTGCGAAAACCTACACCACCACGAGCAGTAAAAAGACTGAAAGTGAACTCCCCATTTTCTTGGAAACCCCGGATTATCCACAAACGACAATACTGAAAACAATTTCATAGCGGCTCCCAAATTACCAACACCTGAAACCGATGCAACACTCCAAGTTCGTCGAAACGAGACCGAGAATGACCCGATTGTGCCAATCGAAACCAATTCTCCTTGCTCGCCACCTGAACTAGTCTCCTTACAGGAACTTAGGAACAAAGTCTCGAAAGGCTTACACCTTTCCAGCCACCAAAAGAAAAGACTCATTGAATACCTCACTGGTTTACACAACACCCTAGGCATTATCTGCTGCCACGTATCTTCAATTTGTGCAGCCAACGATCAACTAACAACAAGAGTAGTCATGAACAAGAGGTCATTATCGACAATTGAGCCAAGCCACAAGCACGGAGAAGTTTTCAACCCCACTTACTTCTCCAAACGCCTGGTAAGTGCTACAACACAACATTTCGAGGTCATGGAAACCTCTATACAAGAATTCGCCAAGATTTCCACGCAAGAAGCGAATCTCTTCGTCCAAGCTGATTGATCCCCGATACTTCTCGCCGGAAGCATTGACTCTGCCAACACCCAACATTCCTCTTCACCAAGCATCGGACTCATCCACGACTATAACCAAAAAGCCATTACCCACTAATGATGTCCAAATGAAGGACTGGCTATCCGCAACCTCCAACTTGCTACAAGAACAATTTTTGTCTCAATCAATCTGGCCATACGACGACAATGAACTTTTCGTGCCTGCAACACCAAGTATGAAGCAAAACTCGAACACCAGGACCAGGTAAGTACCTTGTCTTTCATGCAGAACCAAAGCCAAAGGGCAAGGGCGAAACGAATACGGTCTTTGTGGTTGAGAGCTAATTGATAGTAAAGCCAAAGGGTTCGCATTCAATTTCACCACAAAGCCATAACCATCTCAAATAAAGACCAAGAAAATTAGAAGATTAAAAATGCTCCAGCCTGGGGACACAAAACCACTCACCCAAAAAAAAAAAATTCATCATGCAAAGAACGACAAGACAATCTTTTGAACCAAGAAAACCCCATATCAAGAAAAGAATCTTCCTTTTTACAGACCATCACACCAAAAAAAAAAACAAAAAAAAAACAGGGAAGTCTCACATAACGAAAAACATCAGTGATCCAAATGTCCCCACAGCAAAATCCGTAATTTCATTGCATCCTGTAAAAGAACAAATTTTCTCTCATGTGCTCTATCATCTCCACCACCCCTGTATGTGATAGAAATGATGGATTCAAACTACACTGAACCTGTTCTGCAGTCAACTATAAACTTTTCATTAAAAAATCAACATCACTCACAATCAACCTGAAAGCCCTACGGCATACCCGGAACCTTCAATCATCACTTCACCTTCAATCAACACACCGATGAACACAAGACCAACTGGGAATCTCGACAACACGGGAATTGTCAACCGAAACCATCTCCCCGCAAGAAAGACCAACCACCATCGTCCAGGTATTCACCTCACTTTCATCACTTTGGGGCTCCAAAAACGTTTCAATGTTTCTAACTTGGAGTCGCCTCCCCGGATTTTCCATTTCAAGAAAATCACAGAGTCCATGACTCTGGGGGAACCATCTCGCAACCCTAGGGCACCCGTCACGGTGGCATCCACCACCAGAGTGAACAAGGTCTACTGAATGCAATAAAAACACAGGTAAGCTATGTTTCCGAAGGGCAATAGAAAGAGTATTTTGCCGGCCCTCCTGCCTGGCCGGCTGAAATTGTTTCTATTGCACGGAGGAAAGATACATTACCTGTACCCGCCCTACCTCCCTTCTTCAGTCACCACCATGACTGATCGAGAAGGGAAAAAAAGATGGCAGCCACTCGAACGAGCCTGCGTTATATAGACGAGGAGTGCGTCGCACATGCGCACTGTGTTGCGAGAGTGGGTGGAGTTATGAAACTTCCAGGAGAAACCATGCCTCAGGAAAGGAATTCAATGCAATAAAAACACAGGTAATGTATGTTTCCTTTGGGCAATAGAAACAATTTTCAGCCGACCAGACAGGAGGGCCGGCAAAATTCTCTTTTTGTTTCCGAAGTATGTGAAATCTCACGTATATAACCAGCTGTGTAGATGCTACTGTGAAAATCAGTGGCATTACAATAAAGAAATCTGACTTCGGCTTATTCTGCACTTCTAATCTTTTGCTTTTTTCCCCCCAATTTTCGAAAAGAAGAATCCATGAAGTATCCATCCTTAAGATTGACCATTTTAGGCTAAGTGACCTCCAATTTACCATCATACAATGGAACAAGTCTAAAGATAGATGACCTACATTCTAAAAAATGCATTAATCATGTTTAAAATTATACTATTGGAGGTTAAACTAGGAGGTTTTTATTTATAAATAAGTTCAGAACGATTGTGGCTAGTGGTGCATTGGAAAGCTGGCGAAAAAAGCATTTAAAATGGTGTGTTTATTGTCGGAATAGGTCGATATTCAGTGAAATTATCTTTGTGCGCGCATATAAGCCACAGGTTGCTTTTTTGGACACACAAGTATTTTGGAAAAAAGTGTGGCTTTTATGCGACCCAATATAGCGACACACCTCCATGACATTTTTTAACACTTGCAAAAAAAGTACCGTTCAAGAAGGGAAAATAAAGAAACCTCAACATTTAACTGGTCTAAGAGTTATTCTCACAAAACCTTTATTCCTTTTAAAACTTTCCACAGCCAACAAGCAATTTGGGCTGCCATCCACAACTATTTGAAGAAATTAAATATCTTTCTTGCAAAGTTTTATATGTTTGTGTTCATTGGTTCCTTGAAAAAAAATATGAAAATATATTTGAAATGGGTACTGTATGTCAATGTATGCCAGGATTCCCATCCTGGGTGCATAGAGGGAGTGACAGTCCTTATAGCACTCAACCCACTTCACCACGTGGTAGAACCTTATGCCTATAGATCGCGCATTCCCAACTTGCTACAGTAAACTTCATTACTCCTACTCCTTAATAAGTTTAAACAAACAATTATTTTTTTAAGTTAATGTGTGTTAATTGATAGGTCTTAAAGCTGTTTTTTTTTTATTGTTTCTAGACTGTGCCCTTGCAGTTTGAGTTTCCTTTTTATGGGCATCTTGTACGCAATGTAACCGTGACAACAGGAGGTAAGTACTGTCTCTTCGGCCCTGGAGTAGAGCATAACTAAGGAAGCAAATTTGATGCTTGCTCAACCGATGCCATGAAGCCGAAGAAAATTATTCCTACAGGCCAAAATCGCTAATTTAACCGTGAGAGTTTTCTGAAGTACAATCGGAAATATCCATAATTTTTATGCACGACCTTACTAACAGAATATTTGGATGTTGATAAAATATTCTGTTAGTGAGATCGTGCGTAAAAATTGTGGATTTTTCCGATTGTATTCCTACAGAGTAAACTAAAAGTACAAAAATGTGACATTTCAGCTGACACTTAACAGTTGTTCTCATCGTGCAAGCTAAGGCTGAGAATGGCATGGCTGAATTCATGAGCTAGCCTAGCCTAGCGTAGACATGTCAATATAAAGATTTGGACATGTTAATTTTACAATTGTCCTGTTCCTGTTTTTTTTGGAGCCTAACGAAATTGTATAACTGTTTGTTTAAGACAGTTTTTGTAGGCTGTGGTATCATATCTAGACACACGCTAGTGTGTCGCGCCAAGTTAGGCAACAATCATCACAGCAAACATCACATCAGTCCAATTGTCGAGGTTGTAAACCATTGTAGCGCGGCGCAATAGCGTCAGTGTCTTATATCTTGAAGTATAGTTGGGCACATTTCAGGTCCTTGGGGAAAAATAAT
Source organism: Lithobius niger (assembly GCA_023313725.1). Taxonomy (NCBI): domain Eukaryota; kingdom Metazoa; phylum Arthropoda; class Chilopoda; order Lithobiomorpha; family Lithobiidae; genus Lithobius; species Lithobius niger. The sequence goes on along the minus strand of JAHWFP010034698.1, from coordinate 59,878 downwards.
AATGCGGTACAAAAGCTTAAATTGTGTTGAAATCGAGAGCAATGACCCACCTGACAAAAATTAACTCGTGTAGGAATACCAGCTAAGCTGCTTTCAATGCAAAATCTGACCCTCAATAACGTTGTAAATGTGTTAACTAGTTACTAGCTAGCTAGCTAATTCGCTCATCCCCATGTTAAATCGCATAGGGTGATTATTAATCGATACCGAGATAACGGGGAGGCTTCCAGCTATGAAATTGGATGAATGGGTTCAGTACAAAACGAACTGCGTACCTTTTAGGGTTCGGAGCCTGGGGGCGTAACAGGGATGGCATGGGAGGGCGCGTAAGTACGAAAATATTTTTATAACCATTGTCAGTATCGTCTCTCATTGGACGGCCAAAGTTCGGACAATGAGAACGTGGATACTGACGTACGTGCTTAGACACACGCTAGTGCATCACGATAAATCTAAGCAACGTTGCAAAGAAATTGTATTCACGAAAAATAAACCAACTGTAAAAACAAAGCAAAATAAACAGCCAAAAACTGGTAAAGTGGCCACTAAGCTGAGAGTGGTTCGGCCCTTCAAAGGAGTGATATCAAAGCACCAAAACTAACTAAATAAAAACCAAACCAAAAACCCATAAAGAGGTGACTAAGCTCAGAATGGTTCGGCCTATAGGCAAAAGGTAGTAGCAAATTGTTGAAAACCAATTTCTTGTTGACGTGGCACTTTATAGTACACATCTGCACGGTAGTGGAGTTGAGCCAATACACAATTAAAAAAAAAGGAGTGATATCATAAGGGGTCGTAGAGTTCCTACTTTTTCCTTATTTCCTACTTTTTTGTATTCGTTCCTTATTTTCCAGCTTTTTTCCTGTTTTGAGATGTACAGTTCCCTACATTTTTTTCACCTACACTTATTTTGTAAATTTAAGTGTAAATTAGTGACATAACGTTTAAGATTTGAGTTCAATAAATCAATAAATAAGGCACGAACTTCGTTGGCGCGTTTGACGGACCCTGGCTTGTTTACAATGCGGTTTTTATGCGCTTATTTCTTAAGAGAGGACCTAAAACTCGCATAACGAGGGTGTCAATACGTTTGAACCTAAAGATTTTGAAGCTAAAACGGACTTGTGTATGCTATAGCGAATTTTCGGTAAATGTATTAAAATTATAATGGTTATATATCAGCCTTTAGATGTTAACGCACAAGCTTTATCAGCCTTTCAATGTTAACGCACAAGTACAACTGTTATAAGTTACATGCTGCAGACTGTTTTTGAGCGTGGCACTGTTATTTCTCATACTGCAAATAGGTGTGGTGACGGTGCCTGCCCTCTCACTCACACTAGCAGGTCCTTCCAAAATTACCAACCTGTATGCAAACCATACACAAGCTTCTGAAGACAGTTTGGTACCTTCAGTGCACAGAAACCGTGAACAACCTCACCAGAACAGTCCAAATGTGTCGAATGAGGGAATCGACATCACCTTTCGATGCGACTGGCTCCTTCCAGAATCGATCCATAAACTGCCTCACGCGTGCTCAGAATTCCGCAAAAATCACCCTCCTTGCGTGCTGCTGCGATAAGTTAGCTCCCACAATCTCTCAGTCGCGTTCAAGATGACGTCACTTCCTTCAAACGGACATGTTTTGAACGAAAGTTTACATATAAGAACATCTACTGCATAATAAATTTGTACAAGCAAGGATTAAAGTCGTTCCTTAAACTTTTCACTCTCGTGTTGCCTTAGAATGCTCTATTGGCTCTATCGAATGTGTTGTGTTAGGCAGTACCAAACAGTGTGCAGTAGTGGACTTTTTTTTGGCACATGTGTGACGGTTTAGGAAGGAATCTGGTGATTGGAGGAGATCCTTACACTGGGTAGAAAGACAAGTTCAGGGGTGACAATTTGAGTGATGTTTTGGTACGCTAATTTGTGTATGTTCATTAGGGGGAATTAGAGATATTTGAAATGAATAATGGCAGTAGTCTCAAGATCTTGGATGTGTGCTTCGTTCTTGGTGTTGAAATGGAGGAGTGCTCATGGTGTTTTGCCGGTCAATGCTGTGTTTGGATTGCATTTTGTATAGCGCCTCATCCTTTTTATCCCATTTTTCCATAGCATGTGCGAATGTGTCCTTGTACTCTTTTATAAAACTCGCCTTTTAGTTTCTCCCACGTAGGTGCTTTTTAAGGTTCGACCAGAGACAGTTCTGGAGCTGAGCATCGACCAGTACTAGTAGTACCAGTATCGGAGTCACTGCTAGCACCAGACAAATTTGGTTAATTTTTAACTATGTGTCTATTATTTATTTATTCAGTAATTTAGTTAAGTACCTATAGAGTCTTACTATCTTTAAAATACTAACCTCTAGTATGTGCTAAACTCGTTTTCGATTTGCTTTTCTACCCGATTATTGAAACCTCTTAAAAGTTTAAAACACCTGCAACACTTGCAATGCAATGAGGTTAGCCTACATGCCACTTGGTTCGCAACAATCGTTGCCTCCAAGAAGCCAGCGCCAGCCCAACAATAGGCATGTTTTAAAAGTCAGCGGCTTGCGAGCCGCTTGGAAGCGAGGCAAACTTTCCCGTTTTTTAATTCAAGCCGCTTGCCACTGAGAAACTTTTCGAGTTCGCCGAGCTTACGCAGCAAATATGGGGGAGACGATGTGCGCATGCGCCATTGCCGCAGAGCAACAATCGGCAACAATCATCATACATGCGATAAATCTACACGATACGTGCGTGATAAGTACAATATTGATAGCTGCCAGCTGTTCAATTGCTTAGTCTTCACTCTCATCATATTAAACGCTGCTAATACTGCGATAAAACAGAGAAAAGAGATATAATAACTGATTTGTTACTGTCGGCCATGTTTGTACTTAGTAAGCTTCAAATATTGTCGTCTTTAACCTCAGCTTGAAAATGGGAAAAGCGAAGGAAGCCGAGACCAAGCAAATTCAGCGCTCAGCAAGCAAGCCGTTGACTTTTAAAACATCCCTAATGACACTTCTTTTTCGGGTATGGAACAGTGCAGACGTGTGGTTTTTGCTCTGCTTTCTTTTTGCTTTTCGTTAGGGTATCGCCGGCATTTGTATTCCCTGCCCGAGATTTTCAAAATGGTGGACAATAATAAACTGCGTTGAATGTTGGAGTCGGGAGAATTTCCCGTGTGTTCGTGCAAAATGACTCCTCTGGATATTCACCCTGCCTGTCGCAGGTGTAGACCTTGCAATTTTACTGAATCCAAGTGTGGTTTGTGCGATTTTATGGACAAGAAAGTGGTGAAGAAGGCGCTGCATACCTGGAAGAAATCTGACCAGCGTCGAGTGGAACTTGAAAAAAGGCGTTGTTGAAGTCTGCTTCTGGATCTAAAACTCCTCTAGAGCGTCGTTCAGAACTTTTAAGCACTGACATTAATGCCCCACTTGTGTTTTTGTTGGACAAAACTGTAGCGGCTCGTGTGGGCCATGATGATGTGAATGCGTCGGTTAGGCCTAATGTGGGTGCAACTTAGGTTGTTTCGTCATCGCGGCTGTGCCTTCCCTGCTGGCCCGGTCGCCGATTGATCTTGGAATTTTAGAATTGATCGTGGGTGCTATGCGGGAAGCAGGAAAAAGGGACTTAAGAATTAGGATGGATTTATTGCGTGAGGAATTAGCGGCCGAACAACACAGAGCTAATGCCGAAGGTTTCGCCTTGCTGCGGGAGGAGATGGCGGCGTTTTCGCGCAGGCAACATTCGCTAATCGCCGATCATGCCATCATGTGCTGGACAGGTGATGCCATCTATTGCTGTCGCGGAGGAGCGTCGTAGTTATGAAACTGAAACTATTGTTGCTCGGAAGCTGCCTGTGGTGAGTGAATTGAATGAGGCTGTTGGCATAGGGTCTGTGGCTGCACAACGGCAGACGGCCGTGTCTGAATCGGAGCTGTTAGTGCGTGGCAATGTTGCAAAGGAGAATGTGCGATTGAATTGCAACAAAACTGTTAACTCCAAGAAGGGATTTAGCCCAAAAAGGTGTCATGGCGGAGAAAACGCAAAAAAAAAACGAATCTTAGCCACTAAATCTAGTTCCCATTGTCAGGGAAAAGACCCACGCTCGGAGCATGGCTGCCACCACAAAGCTCTGAGTGATGCACCAAGTCCGATAGGTGCCAAAAATCGCCGTACTCAAACTTCAACAGTTCATCGACGGCGTCATGCTGTTGAATCGCAACGGGGTGCGGAATGATGATAGAGATCTCGCAGCGTTCGTGAATCGCCAATCGTCACTCGCCTCGGGAAACGTCATTCCCCAATTGCCAATCGCCTCTCGCCAATCGCATGAGGCTGTTGGCGCTGGGTCTGTGGCTGCACTACAGCAGACGGTCGTGTCTGAACCGGAGCTGTTAGTGCGGGGCAATGTTGCAAAGAGGGATGAGTGAAGGAAATGCAACAAAAATGTAAACTCCAAGGAGGGAGTTAGCACTAAAAAGTCTCGTGGCGGATAAAACGCCAAAAAACGAGTCTCAGCCATGTGGACAACTGGAAGCTCATCACCGACGACATGTTCACTCTCTCCGCTGTAGGCAGAGGCTATTCGCCGCCATTTGTGTCTGAACGAGCACTGACTTCAGCCTCAGAAAGTTGAACCAACATCTTGAGAAGCAGCGTTTCAAGATGGAGACGATTTGGTCGATCAGAGAAGCGATGCAGCCAACTGTTTTTTTACGATTGCCATCTACTTCGAAGATGCATGCATGCACCAGGGGATTCAGCATCTGTTTCGCCTATTTGTTGGGGGGGGGCGCCCCCCCGCACTTTGAGGGTCTTCGACGGCGTGGGCTTCGGACGCGCTCTCCATCGACTAGACAGGCCTGTCAGCTTAACCTGTTTCCCCTGTTCTCGCTTCTGCAAGCGTCTTGGAACAATATTCGCAAGCCTCTGGGAGGATACATTCTGGTGGCATCACTCTGGCCAGCTTCATGGTATTCCGAATTAGTGGAACTGTCGAAGGAGAACCCACTGCTTCTGCCCCTCTCGGACTCCATCCTACGGTGGCCCTGGAGGCTCACTTCATTACAATTTTATACTTCACACATAGTTATATTTACGAACTTCATACTTCACACATACAACTCTGAACTTCACATATATATCTATGAACTTCATAGTTGTATCTGTGAACTTCATACTTCACACATACAACTCTGAACTTCATAGTTATATCTACGAACTTCATACTTCACACATACAACTATGAACTTCACACATATATCTATGAACTTCATAGTTGTATCTATGAACTTCATACTTCACACATACAACTGTGAACTTCGTAGTTATACGTATGAACTTCGTACTTCACACATATATCTGTGAATTTCGGTCTAAGTTGATCGATTGTGATTACCTGGAGGAAA
>JAHWFP010034698.1:21176-36566 GCA_023313725.1 Lithobius niger | reverse complement strand
GGACAAGACCATTTCCCTGTTAAACCGACTGGGCTTCAGAGTGAACTACTCAAAATCTCGCCTAACACCAGCACAAGTCTTCACCTTTTTCGGAGCCTCTTTCAACCTTCGCACAGCAAGTATTGCCCCCTCCCCGGAACGGATAGAAGACCTTGTTCTCCACGCCCGTCTCTTTCGGTCGAAAACAAGTTTTTCTCCTTGTGAACTAAACTCCCTCATCGGAAAGATGGACGCAATGGCGAACCTCGTCCCCTACGGCCGATGGATGGTAAGACCGTTTCACCACCACCGCATAGACAACCCTGCAATCAATCAGGTCCATCCGGACAAACAAATCCCCTTCAATCCCGACTTTCCTCTGGACTCCCTCCTTTGGTGGTCAGACATCACCAACCTCACAAAGACGCAACCTCTTCACGAGCCACATCCCGACCTGCTCATCTTTACGGACTCCTCGAGAACCGGCTGGGGTGCGCACCTTGGCACTCAAGAAGCCTCAGGCCTTTGGCCTCCAACCCGCACGGAACACATCAACTCCCTTGAGCGTCGAGCAATCCTGCTCGCTCTGCTTCATTTCCTCCCGAAAATCAGAAACCAGACAATACAAGTCCAGTACGACAACACGACTGCCCTAGCCTACATAAGGAAAGAAGGAGGAACGAAATCCAGATCTCTCCACAGCTTAACGTCAGAAATTTTCAACCTCTGCATACCACACAACATCACACTCCTTCCTCTCCAAAGCCCAGGCAACAGAAATGTGATTGCCGACTCTGTGTCACGCCAGAAACCGCCAACAGGCGAATGGTGCCTCAAGAAATCCATTTGCAAATCTCTTTTCACCATTTGGGGCACTCAGACGATAGATCTGTTCGCCACGAGGCACAATGCCAGACTTCCCCTCTACATAAGCCCGATTCCGGACGAAACCGCGATAGCAGTAGACGTACGCCTTCACGTTTCCATGGCAAAACCTGTTCGCCTACCTACCCCCCCCCCCCCCCCCTTTAAGCTACTTCCACAAGTTCTTCTAAAGATCCAAGAAAGCCAGAGCTTGTTCCTACTCATAGCCCCTCTCTGGCCATCAGCAGCGTGGTTCCTGCTTCTTCTGGAACTACTAGTCGACACTCCCAGAAGTCTACCTCCTCAACCAGATCTTCTGTCCCAACAGAAAGGAACAAAGCTAAACCCAAATGTACCAAACCTCAACCTACACGGGTGGCTACTATCATCAAACTCCTCAAAAAGGCTGGAATTCATAGAGAAGAGGCCGAACGCATCGCCTCAAAGGCAACCAGGGATTCCACCAACCGGATGTACGACAGCCACTGGTCCAAATGGATTCGTTGGTGTATCACAAAAACAAGCTAATCCTATGAACCCACCTCTTCCCACCCTTCTAAACTTCTTCGGAGACTTGTTCAACATCGAACCGCCAACAACACGAACCTACTTGATGACTACCGAATTTCGGCGCTTCTGCGTTCATGCGAAAATGAAAGAGCCACTACCAGAAGGTCGATAACAGACTGGGACCTTTCACTCGTCCTCCAGTCCCTAATAGGTGAACCATATGAACCCCTTCAGGACACCTCTCTTTACCTCATGACCCGCAAGACGGTCTTCCTCGTCACTCTTGCAGCCAGCCTACGGTGTTCGGAGATTCAAGCCCTCTCAGCAGACCCAGCATACTGCATCTTCGGCCCCAATTTTTCCTCTGTTACTCTCTACCCAAGATCAACATTCAGAACGAAAACACAAAAACCCTCGGAACCACCGAAACCAATCACTTTCCCGGCTCTATCCACCCTAGTTGGTAACGAACCAGAACGCATTCTTTGTCCAGTCAGAGCCTTGCGCTTGTACCTACCCCGGACTCGTCATGAAGACATCCGCCGAGGAAGAAACCAACTTTTTCTCCCAATTGATCCTCAAACAGGCGAAACATCAGCAGCCATGGTATCAAGATGGATTAAGAAAACAATCGAAGCAGCCTATGAGAAAACTCCAAATGAGAGCATGAGAGTGACGGCTCACGAAGTGAGAGCTGTCTCCACATCATGGGCCCATCACAACGCCATTCCGATAGAAGAAATCCTAGCGGCAGCGTCTTGGCGCCATCAATCGACCTTCACCTCTGACTACCCCAGGAACATGTCAATAGAAGAATCAGGTCTACACCGGCGGGGACCAATCGTCGCAGCCAGAACTGTAGTCAACCCTCCATTAAGCACTCGGAACACAGAAGCAAGCCATCCAGATGGAAGCAAGCCATCCAGAAGGAAGCAATACCCAAACAACGGCCCTTTTCAGGGCCACCAAATCCTACGAAAGAGGTCCAAGTTCCTGTTCTCACCTGTTCTGAATAAAGTGCAAATTTTTCTCTTCCAGTAAAAATTTTTGGGGGGGAACGCCTACTTGCATCCCGGGGCGCTCATCAGGACGGTGCCCGCCACCAAACTTTGACGAGGTCTACTGATAATGCTAAATTATCAGGTTAAGATGTTTTGGCAACAAAGAAAGAACATTTTGCCAGCCCCCAGCCAGGCCGGCTAACAATGGTTTCTTTGTGCCTAAAACATACTTAACCTACTCCCGCCCTGCCTCCCCTCTCGAGTCACCACCTGACATATTGAGAGAAAAATGAATGCCGAAAGTGTCCGCGCTCTGGCTTTTATAAGGGAGTGCTGCCACGCACATGCGCAGTAGGGACATGCAAGCAGGCACCTGCGCACCGGAAGAAACATCACAAAGTAGCAGGAAGATCCAGCAAGAATAACACTTTACCACCTACTGCCGAAATTTTAATGCTCCACTCAGTTCAGTAAAATTCCCAAAAAATTTTTCCAGTTTGAATTTTTGGTGAAAACAGGCCGTTCACCTTCTTCGCAACGAGGCAACGCAACGAGGCACAAAACTTTGAAAACGAACGTTACATGGTTGTGGCCATGATCAAGCAGACGACGCGTGAGTGAGAGAACTACTGATATATACACAATCACGCTCTCAAGCCCCACTGCTTGTCAAGCTTGGCTTTCACATCTGAACCTACTGAATGTTCCATCAACATGTGGGAGGCTGCTGTCAGGTTCATGAGTGGAACTTTCATGCCCTTGAAACGTAGAATGGCCAGAGATTCAAGGGCCCTTAGGTGTCCTCCTTGGAGAGAATTGGAGGAAAGTAAAACTGTTGTGGCATTCCAAGCAATCTGGTGCTGCTGATGTTTGACATGCTGGGCGATGCCGTTGAGCATGTCACCCTTCCTTACAGCTGCGACGTGTTCGCCTATTCTCTCGAGCAACTGTCTCTTGGTCTCCCAATGTAGACGGCGTTGCACTGGCCGCATGAGACACAGTAGACCACACCACTTCTCCGGCCCAAGCGTGTTGGTAAGGACTCAGCAGGTGGAGGGGAAGGGGGTGGGGGAGACAGTGCACTAACCACTGGTGCCTCGGCTGGGTTCCTGCACACCAGGCGGGTGGGGTAACGATGCGTGCGTTGAATGGCCTGGGAAGGAGGAGAGGGGGGTGGGGGAGATGGAGAGTGGGCGTGGGGGGAGGGGTGCACGGTCCTCGTCGAACGTGGATGCCTCAGCATCTTTTTGAGATTGGGGGGGTATCTTAAGAAGCACTTCACTCCACTTTCAGTGATCGCTCGTTGCACTCTCTCGCTTCGTCCTGGTACGTACGTCAGTACCTCAACCGGTCTGCCATCAGACTTCCGAGTAATGTCACCTTCTCGAGCTGCTTTCATCTTCACAGATCGGTGCCAAGCTTCTCGACCTGCTTACATCTTCACAGATCGGTGCCGAAATTTTAATGCTTCACTCTTGCTGGATATTCCTGCTACTTCGTGATGTTGACATTAAGCCACTGTACACGGCGGTTGCCGATCTTTCGACCGGAAGAAACCTTAGGGGAACATCACATTCGAGGAATGTAATGCTAAATTATCAGGTTAAGTATGTTTTAGGCACAAAGAAACCATTTTTAGCCGGCCTGACTGGGGGGGTCCCCCCCCCCCCCCGGCAAAATGTTCTTTTTCCACCGTGGTCTCGGAACGGATGTTGGGTTGCCTCCGTTCGTCGACGAGGAAGAACTTTGAGGCCAGGGGGAAGATTTGGCTTTCTGGTGCAGAAGGGAGTTGATCCGACGGATCCTACCGAAGGCGCTTTGTCGTCCTTCGTGGTAGAACGTTTTGCCGAGGGCCTGTTCCCGACTGCCGTCAAGGGGTACACTGGGCAATAAGAAGCTGGCGGCCAGTGAACATGTTTCACGCCTGGTTCGGGCGTTTGTGAAAAAACCGAGGACTAATCAGTTGTTTCCCAAATGGAACTTGCCCTTGGTGTTGTCCGGTCTGGAGTTGGGCCTTCCGACCCTCTTTGTTCAGCTTCGTTGCTTCTCAGATGACTCTTTTCTTGGTGGCTCTGGCTTTCGGCAGCCCGGCAGAGCGAGCTGGCTGCTCCGGTGAGAGATGGCATGGACATCCATTTTGCTCGAGACTGGTCCTCCATGAAGTTGTTTTTCCAGCTCCGAATTTCGTACGAAAATTCAAGGACCGGAGGAAGCCCCCCAGCCTTGGGAGATTAAGACATTGAAGCCAGTGGTTGATCCAGGAGGCATGGAGTGTACCCAATGCCCGGTTCGGGCTCTCCGCCTTTACTTAAGACAGGACCAATTTGGCGGAGCAGTCTGGACGTTTGGGACGAACAGTTCTAGACTCCCTTATTCTCCCCTGTTTCGGCAATGGGCTCAAGCTTCTGGAGGTATCCTTCCCTTACCACTGTCACCGGCAAAGAGAGGTAAATGGTTCTGAGGTCATCAAGCGGGCATATGAACAAGGTTCGAACCATCGGGGCTTCCCTGCGAATGTGAGGGCCCGTGAGGGCTTTGGCTGCGTTTTGGGCCTTCGCGTCTGGTACCCCACTGAATGGTGTGGTTGCAGCCCGCTCTTGGACTAACAAGAACACCTTCATCGCTCACTATCTTCGCGAAACAAGTGCGTCGAGTGGCAGCGGTCTGGTGCATCCCCATGTGGATGCTGGAAGTGTTGTTGGGGAGTGAATGAGTGAGTTTTGTATACACAGTGGAGATGTGATGGCACGACACAAGGAGTGTTACTGTGTCATCTTGCCCACTGGAACTTTCTCTAAGTGGGAGAGAGAAGGTGGGTGTAGGCAGTTGAAGTTCAAGCGACACATCACAAGGCAGTGTTTTGGTGTTGAATTGGAAAACTTCCTGCTAAAGTGCATTCTGGTGAGATTCCAACCCAACACGAGGAGTGTTGAAGAGTTGGCCCGCTTGAACTTTTTCTTGGTGAAGATGATGTGGGAAAATGCACCTTGCACACAGCGGACAGTACACAGTGGAAAGATGGACAGTTGTCACCACTGTTGCCCGGCGGCATGTACCAGTAGGGCATCACAGTCCTTGGCTGAGGACCTCGCCCGAGACAAGTGCTGAGGGGGTGAAGGTTCTAAGCGAGCATTGTTTAAGGTGTGTTTGTTGTGTACTGTATTGTTAATGTGGTGTGCAATGCAATTAGGGTTAGCAGTGTTCATGCTGTCCCACCGACCTATTGGACAAATTCAGCACATACTAGAGGTTAGTATTTTACAGATAGTAAGAAACGACAATTTTAACTGGATTAAAATTAGTTTTTACTATCCTAAATACTTACCTCTAGTAGAACCCGCCCAGCCTCCCCGCTTCGCCGAACCCTGGAAATGTCGAATTGTGGGTTCCGGAAAACGAAGTGTCATTGTTGGGCTTGTGCTGGCTTGTTGGAGGCAACGATTGTTGCGCGCCAAGTGGCATGTAGGCTAATCTCATTGCATTGCAAGTGTTGTAGGTGTTTTAAGCTTTTAAAAGAGGTTTAAAAAATCAGGTAGAAAACAAATCGAAAACGATTTTAGCATATACTAGAGGTAAGTATTTTAGGATAGAAAAACTAATTTTAATCAAGTTAAAATTGTCGTTTTATTTACTACATCGGTTACCTGATTTGTATGACTGTAAAATGTTAGGCCTAGTAGCGTAAGTTAACCGCACGATCCTTAGCAAGAGCTTGGATCATGGGACAAGGGTCAGCCGTGAAAATGTGAAATCATAAATCTTAAAAAAAAAAAAGTTTATCAAATTTGTCAATTTAATTTAGACTTAAAGAATGAATAAACATTGTAGTACAGTAATAAGAAGTAAGGCTGTACCGAGCACATTTTTTCCTGCAGAGCTGATCCCGAGCCGAGGTCTCAAAAAATGCCCGGTACACCAAGCAGAACCGGGCTGATCAGTGCTACCAATTATCTGTATCTATCAGTACTAGCTAAATACTAAGCCGACTTCGAGAAACAACAAATCTTTTCACTAAAACAACCTGGTATTACCAAAACAATGCTGTGGTTACCAAGAGAATATGAAAACGAATGTCCGAAAAAGCATAAAATAAAGTAGTTCATGTGCACAAATCACCTGCAAATTTAGTTCCTGCATTGAATTTTGTGGTAGCCGTTCAACTATGTATCGACCGTAATCATCGGCTGGAATTGAGTAACCGCCAGAATGAAGCTCGAGTCCAAGGTCCATCGGCCCCATGATCGTGTCAAGATTAGATACGAGCCGCGCCGATCGGCTCTGTTAAATAAATGTAATTGCTGACAGAAACTGGATGGGGGTTGGAAGTTACTGTGTAGTGGGTGGCATGACACAGGTTGTGGTTTTGGTCTTAGATTTGGATCGAGTTTGGTACCGGTGGTGGGTCACTGTGGGCGGGCATTGTATGACAGGTAAATTATGGTCACTTCTTTGAAATAAGAATTGACAGTGTAACCAGGGGACATCCCCTCAAATTGATACAACCTAAGGCCACGCTGAACTGTAGAAAGTTCTTTTTCTCATCTAGAGTGGTGAATGTGTGGAATAGTTTACCGTCTGACGTAGTTATGGCACCAAATGCTGGTGCTTTCAGGCGTGGCCTGGTATCGCAGAGGGATTATTTGACCAGGCATGTTAAGTACTTTTGATTGCCTCTATACATTATTGATTTTATTTATGTCTTTTTATTACTATTTTTACTTTCTTTTCCTTTTATTTTTGGTGGGGTGTCAGCGATTTTTAATCCTTCCCTATCCAGTCACATGTATGTGTGTGACAAAGTTTCAAATTACAATTAGGTGTGATTGGCTTTAGTGCAGGTGGCTCATCATTCAGATCCTGTTTGGGTATTTCTTTGTTGGGTCGAAGCATAGTTTGATGAATTGCGAAAGTAGCTCTTGATTACTCCCCTCCACAGGACTCTGTGGACTTATGCAGTCGGCCTTGGGATGTCGTCAACACTTTACTTTCATGTACTTTCAGACTTTAATGTACCACTTTAATATACTTCACCATTTTACTCTGTCCTTCGAGGTGAGAAGACCCATTGTAAGATGGCGGTGAACTGAGTACAAGTCGGATTTTAACCTATTTTGTTGTATACATTTTGTCTATTTCGTGACCAAGACCTTCCATTTTTGGTTGAAAATTAAAATACTGTGGTCTTTGATGATTTACAAGGCTTTGTTTTGTCAGGGAAGAACTCTTAAACAATTGCTGCTGGCCTGCAAATTAATTCATGGAATTATGAGATGACCCGGTCATCAATATGCCACGTTGCCGATGGGCGCTTCCAACGAACCAAACGCAAGTTCCTTGTTCTAGATACCAACCAAATCTCGTCAACTAGGTCATAAGCAGGGCGTAGTCATGGAAAGTGGAAACCCACTCCAGCACAGCCACCCTAACCAGACTGTCCGATTGAAATTGTGACCTACATCCCAGGGCAAAGTGAGTTAGTCCACCCAGCTATGCTCAGACCCAAGAAAGAAATGCCCACAAAGGATCTGACTAATGAGTCACCCGCATTAAACCCAATCACAACAGTCACACAACCCTGCCCACACCAAAGCCCCCACCAGTGTGAAATCCGATTCAAATCCAACACCAAATCCACAACCTTTGTCATGACGTCCCCACTCGCAGCAACTCCCAACCCCATCCAACAGCTGTGCAAAACTTTCTTTCGAGTTGCCCCAAACAAAAGCCGCTGTATATACTGTCCCCTGCGTCAGTTGCACAAGCTTCTATGTGGGAGAAACTAAAAGGTGAGTTTGTAGAAGAGTCCAAGAGCGAGTGCATGCTGCGGAAAAACTGGTTTAAAAAAATGGAATGGCTCAACACCAAGAACGAAACACACAAGATTAAAACAGCTTTGTCAGAGGGCTGCTCCATCGCCACACCATACTGGCAAAGAGACTTAGCACCGCCACTTTCAAAAACTGTAGCATGTAGCTTATAAATAACCTTTGTACTAGGGCTGGTACTTTCCGGTTTTTTAGTTATCCGTTTAACCGGTTTTTTTTTTCGGTCGGTTACACGAAAACTGTTTTTACGTTTTCAGCCCCCCCCCCCCCCCAAAAAAAAAATTTCACACCTGCGTAATATATTATTAAAAAACAAGCTGAAAAAAATATGATTTAGGCCTTGGTAAGACAAGCACAATTATTGACTACATGTTGCATTTTGGGATTTAACCTAGAAGAAAGTTGAACTTTATAAATTTAAGTATTTACTTTATCAAGAATTTTGACTTTATGTAGCTTTAAAATTTCGACACGATGGCTTAGGCCTATTTACGACAATGTAAGCCAAAGACAAAACAAAATTTAACACAACGTTTTTGTTATTAATGTTCCATTCATTTCAAATTATGAGCCAGACAAATTAGCATGTTTGTGTTTTCGGGTAGCAACGCATTTCGTTTACGTGTTATGACGTCGCTTCCCTGCCGCTCGCGCTAGGTATAGACGAGTCCACTTCTCCACGACGCGGGGAGGGCAGATGCTGGCCAGCTTGTATTTAACTGCCTCGTGTACGCGCTGACGATCAGCAGTTTGTTTCAAAGAAAGTAAGCAGCTTCGATGGGACAACAAGCCCAGGCGGATTATTTGTAAATAAGTTGCCCCCTACCCACCCCGGTTTTCTACTTTCACTGATTTTGAGTGTTTGATTAGTAGGCCTAAATGATGCCACTTGGCTATATTTGGCTCGTTCACCGCGTGTTTTGAATGGTGCCCGCATCAAACGTTTTTCGGATATGGGTTTTATAATCCGTGTAACCGATCGTGGAACGGTTTCCGGTTAACCGTGTAACCGATCCCAGCCCTACTTTGTACATGTGCCTTGACATTGTAAGGCTGATGAAGGTAACATTATAATTTTTGTAAGACATTTTCATTAAAATACATTTACCGAAGATTTGCCGTAGGATAAACAAGTTTGTTTTATGCTTCAGTTTCTTTTGGTTAAAACGTACTTACTCCCTCACCATGTCAGTTGAAAGCCAAAGTAGAATCTGCCTGTTGGCCTTTAGAATCTAAAACAAAAATTTCATCCGTCTAAAAGTCCATCTTAATCGTTGGAGGTTTTTTTTTGACATTATGCTTGTCAATTAGACTTAACAAGCAAAATTACAAATAGGTTTTCACCTTTGAACTACGTATTTATTCCGGCTCAAAACTGTTAACGCTAATGCCGTTTGATGGCTTGGCCTCTTTTAAGAGTTCATTTTAGATAAATTCCGATTCTGCAAGTTATATACCATTGTGATTCTTCATTTAATACTTGTATTTCATTGTTTTCCCAACTAAATATAACCATAATAACATTAATCTTCTGGTCCAAACCGGAAGTAGTTCGGGAAGTGAAGCCAGGAGTGGTTTACTTATTGCCCCAAACGTGACTAATTAAGGCTTTCATTGTTGTTTTTTTATTTAATGCTAATTTTAATTTTAAACTTAACTACATTTATTAAAATAATTTCACAAAATCGAAAATAGTACACATGGGTTTGATTCGATTTCGACAACTTAGTAAATTTGAAATAGTTTTTTCGCACAGTCCTAATAAAACTGGTACTCCTACGTATCAACTACTACAACCTGCCGGCTGCAACACGTAATGATGCAAGACTGATCGTCGTGTTTCTCCACGAAGCAATGTATTTACACTATTATGTAAATAGTGTACATACTGTGAAAAGATCGATCCGTTATAAAATAACACTACCACATACCTCTCTTCTTTTTCTCTTGAAGAGGCTCCACAAAAACGTGTTGAAAATTCTCCATCCCTTTTTGTAGTTGAACGAGTTAAACTTCCTAAAATAAAGTGACAATCTTTAATTTATTACATCGATATATTTGTAGTATTGCAGATGGTATGTGGAATAACACATTTTCATTAAGAAATATAATTAAAGACTTAATAATGTTGTTTCTACACAATGTTCAAGGTTCGTCTTTCAGCTTGGTTAGAAGCTAATTTCCAACGAGCTTGGTTAGAAGCTAATTTCAAACAAACGCTTCTCCACTGGTGTTTGTGTAGTTTCAAACCCATTTGTCATCTTCAGGCGTTGGGTTCATTGTGCCTTGGGGTTCCTCCTACATTTGGTAGAGGTTATTGGTGTTTTAGAAGTGCTTCAAGAGCTTCAAAAACACTAACCTCTCCAGTGCCAAATTAGGACGAGCCCAAAAGCACAACAAAACCAACAATGGAAAAAGACAAACTGGTTAAAACGACCCTACACCTGTGAAGAAGATAGTTTGTCGAAAATTTGCTTCTGAACCATGCTGAAAACGAACCTAGAGTATTGTGTAAAATGAATATTATGACCCATTTAGTTCAAAATAGATTGTCACGTGGCATTTTAAAGATAATTAAAGAATAATGCCAACTGCTTTTCATTTTCTTGCTTTTTTGATTTGCAGGATTTCTTTTCACTGGTGATCATGTTCATAGTTGGTTAGCAGCAACGCAGTACATTGCACCTTTAATGGCAAATTTTGATCCTAGCTTAAAAAACACATCTGTTGTGAAGTATTTTGATAATGGTAAGTATTAGAGGTGAATATGAGAGATAATTATGTTGTTGGTTTGTATTCGCTGATCTTTACAGGTCAGTGTGTGGTTTTACTGTGCTTTAAAATACTTCCATTAAACTAATAGCTTATTTTTGCCCAATAATCAAAACTAAAAGATGCGTAGCCTGGCTCTCTACCGTTGGATGGCCAACAATGATCCCATCACTTTTTCGTTTTGACGTGGCTATGGACGGTCGTGTTCCTTTTTGTTGAAAGTTTAAGTTTGTTTTGAAGTGCTCTTAAGCTAAATGATGACTTCGGAAACAGTACAGTGCAATCATCGGAAAAACCAGGTAATCGCCATTTGCGTGTAGAACGTGTTGACCATGTGATTACCGTTCATACCCGTGAAAAGAATTATGTGCCAAACACTCTGAGAAGGAAATGGTTGCTATTGAGAAGATGTAAAAAAAAAATCTGGCCAGAAACAAGGGCAAAGGGTTTCGTTCGACTTCGCAGAGTTCCCTAGCCAGCAGATTGGAATGGTAGTTTGATCTGTGTCCGTCGGGTTACCTTCACAATGCTGCCAAGCAGGTTATATTATGTAATGATACTAATTTCAACGAATCATTAGAAGAAGGCTATAATTTGTTGGATCCATTGGGGAATTGCAAAGAGCAATGTTGTTATGCCTACCTTATCTAATAATACAGTTTTGGCCAATTTTATTTTGAATTTTGTACGTTCCCTTATGGAAAGAATTTCATTCAAAAAGTAATGAAGGTATGGAGGCTAAATTGTCGATTGAGCTAACTCTAGCGTAAAAGTAGCGATCAAACCTTTCGCAAAAAAATTCAAGATGACGGATGTTCGCACTTTGTCGCCTGGTA
Source organism: Lithobius niger (assembly GCA_023313725.1). Lineage (NCBI taxonomy): Eukaryota > Metazoa > Arthropoda > Chilopoda > Lithobiomorpha > Lithobiidae > Lithobius > Lithobius niger. The sequence goes on along the minus strand of JAHWFP010034698.1, from coordinate 24,779 downwards.
GTGCTTCATCGCCAATAGGAGAGTCATTGACCTTGGACAAGGTTCGTTCTCCCGGTTGCTCGATTAGTGCTGACGTTCTGTCAGAAGAAATGGAGGCCTTTTTGATGCCGTTGATGCCGGGTTTGCCAATGCAAAACCGCTAATAGGAAAGCAGGCTTTGTGGGAGAGAAGTTGAAGTCTGATGGGGTGATGAGGTCAGAAGTGTGGGAAAAATGTGGATGCAAAATGCAATGAATCGAGTAGTGGAAAGTCGAGCGGTAACCTAACTTCTGTTGTTACAAGCTTGAGTAACGAATCGACTGCCAGGCATTCGAGCTTGAGGTCAGGCTCACAGGCCCTTGTAGTCACTCGTCCCTTGAAAACCATGGCCAGTCCTGGTTCTCGAGGAATCGAGGTGCGGGAGACACGAGAACATCAGGGACATGTCTCACAAGGTAAAGCAAAGAGATAGGCTGTTAAAAGTGGATCCAAGTCTTCAAGTCGTCTTGAAAGAAAGGGGCCAGAACGACGGCACCAAGAGATGGAAGCTCTTGGACAAACCAGGGGCGTTGGTGACCCTAAACTAACTTTTCGTCAGCAGGTCGCCGCAAGATGCCACCCAAGTTGTCTTCGCCTAACCATAGAACGGTTAAGTCGTCATTTAACTGTCAAAATGCAGTAGAGGCTTTATTTTTTTAACAGCTCACAATACGTATGCCTTAAACTGAATATTCACACAAAACATTATTATAAATTTATATGGTATACATTTTTTTTTAGGTGGGGGGAGGGGAGAAATGCTAAGTGTTTTACAAATCAATAACATGTAACACAGTACTCAGAGTACAATTTTGACCAATTTTATATGCTGTAAGGGTACCTTTTTTGGATAAACATATCGATCCTATTAGCTTTCTTCTAGGGATCGACCGAGTCCGGATATATCCGGATCCGGCGCCGGATAATGCGGTATCCGGCAAGATCCAGATCCGGCCATTATATTGAACGTACTGCAACGGAAGACGAATATTTTCATAAGCACATTTACGTAGTCGAACTTCAACCTTTTTTTTTAGTTATGAAAACCTAATACGATTTCCCCAAGTATATTTTTGTGCACTAATTTACACTGTAATTATTACATCTGCAATTCTTTTATACACGTAGATCGCTTAGTTATTTTACGTCGATTTATTTTACCGAGGCATGCAACATGTTTACGGCGACATGTTTTGGTTGTGATGGAGAGCAATTCCGTTCTTCTTTTCCTCCCAAGGTGTCTCTGACGTGTTCTTTAAGTCGTGCTGGGAGGTTACGATGAGTCTCACCAATGTACGCTGCGCTGCAGTCGCTGCAAGGGACACAGTATACGACTCCACTTTGCGAGAGTAGGTGGGAGGAATCGGACTTCTGTTCTCTTCAAATCTAACACACACAACGACTGTCATCTCAGGGTACTGGAGTCTCTTGCGATCAAACATTTCTCCAAAAATAGCATACCACTCATGAACATTCAGAATCCTGCTTATGCAAACATTGATCGCCTAGTGCGGCCAATTCTCGCGTCAAAATTTGACAGAAAGTGGGCACTCCAGATGCAACGCACGATTTAGATCAGTGGTTCTCACGTCTTGCACTAATTTCAAAAGGACGATGTAGTGACTCGTATTTTTCTAACTAACTTCTGAAGAAGGCGAACGCAATTATTCGCCGAAAATTTAAGTGAACATTTGTTGTGTTCTTCTGTGTGGTTTTGTGTGCTCTTTCTTCTATTATGTCGTGTCTAAACCACAGTAAACGCCGGTTACCGGTTTTTGCATATTAAAGATAATGTTGCTTGTTGCAGGCACTGCCTTTACTGTTCAGTGGGAAAATGTTCACTTGAAAGACAGAATTGCTGGTAAGTATGGATTTATAAGCTACAACTGTCAGGTGTGTGTCTCACAAATGACGTCACAGGACTCTCAATTTAAGTCAACTAAACTTAATGAGCCATGAGTGTCTCGTCTACGTTCCTGCGTTTCCTTTGTGTTGGATTTTGGAGCAAATTACGCTGCCCTAAGACATGTCAGCTAGTGGCTTTGACGGTCAAGTTGTGGGGTCATCCTCTTTTCGGAGAAATCTTAGTATTAGTAACAGACTCTTGCAATCTGAAAATTGGTGGCGTGAAGTGTGCCTTGTATGTAATAAGTGGTGAAACTGTGATGTCAAGTGCCATCTCTGAGCAGAAAAAAAGGCATATTTCTAAAATATTGAATTCTTTTGTTGATTGTATAAAATGTGTGCAACACGTCTCGTTCTGTTTCCATTTAGGTGTTCCTAAAAGTGTGAAGGATCGTAATTTACAAGTTATTGCTCTTTAAAATTAAAAAAAAAATATGCTCCATTACGTGCTGAAAACACAAGAAGGCTTTCTTGACAACGAATTTTTTACAGAAAAAATTCAACTACAGTATTTTATTTGGAATGATCAATCTCAAAATGATAAAAATCGCTCAAATTACTTTCAAATTCAAAGGAAAACTCAATTTTTTTTATTAAAAATGATTGAAAGTGCATTGACTGCCTTATGGAAGAGACTGAAAATTATTCTTTTATCCAGTATAAATTGTTATAAAACTATTTTTGCAAAACAGGTTCTGCTATAATACAATTGTGGTATTAACAGGCTTCTTACTAATACAAACATGTAAACCACAATTGGACAAAGGGAATTTTACTAAAGTTTCGGTGAAAATAACAATGTCTCGTTTTGAAACAGTTCTGTAGTCACACGTTCACCTTCATGAGAGTATGGGTCTCACAATAACATGATATGATCACATCACATCACTTGAGCTTTGTTGAAGCTGGCAGTTTGAAATGAACAGGTGGTAAACGAGATCGCTGTTCATTGCTTCGACGCCAAACACAGGATTTCATAAATGAAATGTCCATACTGTTATGTTCTACTCTATCTACATCATTGTGGTCACTTTCGTCACTAACGTTGGTATTAGATTTTGAAAACGTTGCTCTCAGCATCCGGTATTTGGAAGGCATTCCCGTTTTCCATCTTTGCGCGAATCATTCAGTGAAATTGTGTGTGATGAACAAGGTGTGTGATGGGAGGATACAAACGGGCTTGGAGGTTCATAAGTGGAATTTGGTAAGATTCAAAATATTGAATTGAAAGACACACTAAAGCCCTCAGATGATACAAACTTTAGTGACGAAAGTGACCACGATGATGAAGATAAAAAGGAATCGACAACTTGTTAATGGTCTGATAAGACGAACGCGGAATCCTTTTTGTTTAAAGGATTGGTTCATAAGAATTCGCATTTTCTCGATGTTTGTGATTTGTTATTTGTGAATATACAGGGTGTTCTGAAATTGGTGTCAAATATTTTGAGGGTCCGCTGTGTGATCAAAGATAAGAAGAAAAAGTCTTATAAACATGGGTCCGGAAATGCACCAGTCTTTAGTTACAGCCCCCCTCCAGGTTTGGGGTAAACAGTTCTTAAATACCTCGTAATGATTCACCGTTTCCATTCCAAACTCAGGATATGTGCCATATCATACCTGGTATTTCATACTTCATAATACAGTATTGGGTCGCACAACTTATCAGAGGGAGAGGTA